>PISX010013128.1:0-57970 GCA_004024625.1 Mellivora capensis | reverse complement strand
AAGGCAAGGGAAGCAAGGGCAAAAATGAACTATTGGGATTTCATCAAGATCAAAAGCTTTTGCACAGCAAAGGAAACAGTCAACAAAACCAAAAGACAACTGACAGAATGGGAGAAGATATTTGCAAACGACATATCAGATAAAGGGCTAGTGTCCAAAATCTATCAAGAACTTATCAAACTCAACACCCAAAGAACAAGTAATCCAATCATGAAATGGGCAGAGGATGTGAATAGACATTTCTGCAAAGAAGACATCCAGATGGCCAACAGACACATGAAAAAGTGCTCCACATCACTCGGCATCAGGGAAGTACAAATTAAAACCACAATGAGATATCACCTCACACCAGTCAGAATGGCTAAAATTAACAAGTCAGGAAATGACAGATGCTGGCGAGGATGTGGAGAAAGGGGAACCCTCCTACACTGTTGGTGGGAGTGCAAGCTGGTGCAACCACTCTGGAAAACAGCATGGAGGTTCCTCAAAAAGTTGAAAATAGAACTACCCTATGACCCAGCAATTGCACCACTGGGTATTTACCCTAAAGATACAAACGTAGTGATCCGAAGGGGCACGTGCACCCGAATGTTTATAGCAGCAATGTCTACAATAGCCAAACTATGGAAAGAGCCTAGATGTCCATCAACAGATGAATGGATAAAGAAGATTTGGTACATATATACGATGGAATACTATGCAGCCATCAAAAGAAATGAAATCTTGCCATTCGCAACGACGTGGATGGAACTAGAGGGTATCATGCTTAGTGAAATAAGTCAATCAGAGAAAGACAACTATCATATGATCTCCCTGATATGAGCAAGTGGAGATGCAACATGGGGGACTAGGGGGGTAGAAAAAGAAGAAAAGATACAAGATGGGATTGGGAGGGAGACAAACCATAAGTGACTCTTAATCTCACAAAACAAACTGAAGGTTGCTGGGGGGAGGGGTTCGGGAAACGGGGGTGGGGTAATGGACATTGGGGTGGGTATGTGCTATGGTTAGTGTGAAGTGAACCTGGCGATTCACAGACATGTACCCCTGGGGATAAAAATATGTTTATAAACAATAAAAATTTAAAAAAAAAGAGTTGTTTTAGATACGTTTTCCTTTGCTATTATTCTTGTATTCTGAGATTGGAATAAATCTGAAGCTCCTTCTCCTATATTAGACTTAAAGGACCTTGTTCCTGGGGCCCAGCCCTTGATCACAGCAAATATTGATCTTTAGAACTTATAAACTGAGGAGGTTCGGTGTATTTCATTCTCAAAATTTATTTATTCATACAATAAACTTATGAGTGTCTCTTACAACACAGACACTATTCTAGGTGTTAAAGATACAACTGTGAATAAGACAGCAAGACTTCACTTTCACTGGGCTTATATTATAGTAAAAGGAGACAGACAATTAAAAAAATTCTTAATAGAAGAAATACCTAACATGAAGAAACATGTAATAGAGAGTGACTTTTGGTGGTGGGTGGGATTAAATAAACATGCCATTAGGTTGTGTAGTCAGGGAGGAGCCTCTCTACAGCAACAATATTTGAGCTGTGACTGAAATGAAAAAAAGCACACTATTCAAGATAAGATGATGCAGTATTCCAAGTGTGGAGAACAAAAATTTAAAGGTCCCTTAAGAGAGAATGAGTTTGGTAGTCTGTGGGGCAGAAAGGTCCATTAGGTCCTAAACTTAGTAAGCAAAGGGTAAAATGGTAAGGGATAAGGATGAAGAGGCATACAGAGGTCAGATCATCTATAGCTTTGTAGGTTATTTTAAGTAATAGGAGTCTTTTTTAAGTATGATGAGAAGCCAAAACAACTGAATACCGATCACAAAAAATCTTAAGTGTACAGTTTACAACCATCTAATAGATCATCATTCACCCTTACTTTGAAGGTCTTACTTTAACAGGAAGCATATAGCTCCATATCTACATCTAGTCAACCCAAAGTCTTTATAAACAACAAAGAGACCAATTATAGCCAGTTGTGAGGTCAATTTGCAATAGTGGCATGTGTGTACTTGGGTATGAACTGAGCTTACACTGACTCTATATAAACTCAATGAGAGATCAGAGAGCAAATGCACATATACTCACATAGAAATTTGGACTCTTGGCTTCAAGAATTAACAGGGTCCACATCAAGGAATCCTTGAGAATAATCATTAGTAGAGTAAGCAGGGTATTTGCTATTCTCTCCATGGAAAGAGAGTGTAGTTTATGTTTCCATGACAAAGGCAAATAGCACCAAAAAAATAATCCTTGTTTAAAAGCTTAGCTTGTTTCTGAGGCAAGAAAGAAAAAAAAATCCTCTTTCCTTTTTACCAAAAAGTATTTTGTGACAATGAGAAAATGTATTAAATCATTTTCTTTCTTGAGAGTAATAATAGAATGAGTAAGCCAAAGCAGAAACAAGCAAAAAGCAGAAATTATTACAATTGCAATTGCCATGGCTTTATCTTATGTACTTTAGAAAGTTCACTATGTTTAGTCAGTCATTTAAATTCCTTTTCTTGCTTGTCTTGATCCTTTTCCTTAATGACTATTGTTCATGTGTCTGTCAAACCTTTACATTGTGACAGCCTAAATTAGTGTTTTGATAGTTCTCCCTTTGAGAGAAAGCAACAAAGTAGACAACTGCCAAGTATATGCCAGGAGCTATATAAATTGAGGCTAGTATGTTGAAAAGAACCAGAGTGATTGTTATCTTATTACCTCATTACTAGTTAATAAGCACTTTCCGAACAACTCATTGGGTAGGCTTTGGAGCTGCTTAAAACAGGAGGATTTGTTTTGCTAATAACATAAGCTGGGGGCATCACGTTGCCTGGTTTCAAGCTTTACTGCAAAGCTGTGATCACCAATACAACATGGTACTGGTACAAAAACAGACACATAGACCAGTGGAACAGAGTAGATAGCCCAGATATGGACCCACAACTCTTTGGCCAAATAATCTTCGACAACGCAGGAAAAAATACACAGTGGAAAAAAGTCTCTTCAATAAATGGTGCTGGGAAAATTGGACAACTAAGTGTAGAAGAATGAAACTAGACCATTATCTTACACCATACACAAAGATAAACTCAGAATGGATAAAAGACTTCAACGTGAGGCAGGAGTCTATCTAGAGGAGAACATAGGCAGTAACCTCTTCGACATCGGCCACAGTAACTTCTTTCAAGACATGTCTCCAAAGGCAAAGGAAACAAAAGTGAAAATGAACTTTTGGGAGTTCATAAAGATAAAAAGCTTCTGCACAGCAAAGGAAACAGTCAACAAAACAAAGAGGCAACCCATGGAATGGGAGAAGATATTCGCAAATGACACTACAGACAAAGGGCTGATATCCAAGATCCATAAAGAACTCCTCAAAGTCAACAATCACAGAACAGATAATCATATCAAAAAATGGGCAAAAGGCATGAACAGACACTTCTCCAAAGAAGACATACAAATGACTAACAGACACATGAAAAATGTTCATTATCATTAGCCATCAGGGAGATTCAAATCAAAACCACATTGAGATACCACCTTACATCAGTCACAATGGCCAAAATCAACAAGACTGGAAACAACGTGTGTTGGAGAAGATGTGGAGAAAGGGGAACCCTCTTACACTGTTGGTGGGAATGCAAGTTGGTGTAGCCACTTTGGAAAACAGTGTGGAGATTCCTTAATAAATTCAAAATAGAGCTACCCTATGACCATGAAATTTTACTGAAGGGCCATCTGTACCCCAATGTTCATAGCAGCAATGACCACAGCCAAACCATATATAGAACGGAGTATTATGCCTCCATTAGAAAGGATGAATACCCAACTTTTGTATCAGCATAGATGGGACTGGAGGAGATTATGCTGAGTGAAATAAGTCAGGCAGAGAGAGTCAGTTATTACATGGTTTCACCTACTTGTGGAGCATAAGGAATAACACAGAGGGCATTGGGAGAAGGAGAGGAGAAGTGGGTTGGGGGAAATCGGAGGGAGAGACAAACCATGAGAGACTGTGGACTCTAAGAAACAACTGAGGGTTTTGGAGGAGGGAGGGGTGGAAAGTTGGGTGAGCCTAGTGGTGGGTATTAAGGAGGACACATATTCCATGGAGCACTGGGTGTGCTGCATAAGCAATGAATCTTGGAACACAAAAAATTAAATTAAATTAAATTAAATTAAAAGAAGTAAGGGAGGAGAGCACAACCAGGGGTAAAAAAGGTTAACACTTGCTAGTGTGGGAACCTATATGGTCTTTAAAATTGATACAGGGGGAGTCACAAGCCAGTTTGGAGAGGATGGGAAAATCAGGAGGTTGTATTGTTGTATGGAGTTTATAAAAAAGTATCTTGTTTTAAAATCAAAAGCAAGGGTCACCTGGGTGGCTCAGTCAGCTAAGTGTCTGCCTTCAACTGGGATCCTTGGATCGGTGTGTATCAGACCCCCTGCCCCTCCATCATGCTTCTCCCTGTTCTTGTGCCTGCCACTCCCCCTGCTTGTGTTCTCCAGAGGGCGGCTCCCTCTCAAATAAATATATAAAATCTTTTAAAAATCACATATGCCTATACTGAGGGCTCAACAAATGTTTGAGTATCTATGTGCACAGATGACTGATCAAGTAATTAAGCAATGGGAGGTTAAGGCAAATGAGGTTCAACGATGTTAACTGACTTGTCCAAATTTTCACTATTAGTAAACAGCAGAGCTATAATTTGAGCACAAGTCTAATTCCAAAATACATCTTATCTTCAACATAACACTGGTTATTGAATGAATAAGTGAATAAATGAAAGAAAGATAAAAGTCCATAAAGTATGTCTACCATCAGAAATAAAGCATTTTCAGGGATGACTGAGTGGTTCGATTGGTTAAGTGGCTGGCCCTTGATTTTGGCACAGGTCATGATCTCAGGGTTCTGATATTGTGCCCTACATGGGGTTTTCTGCTCAGCCAGGCTTCTGCTTGAGGATTATCTCTCTCCCTCTGCTCCTCCCCCTACTCTTTATTCCTCTTTTTTTCTCTCTCTAATAAATCTTAAAAGAAAGAAATAAGGCATTTACTTGGATTGGTAAAATTCAGGTTCTCTATTCCACAAACTAGGACATTTAATTTATCACAAACTATGCATACAAAGCACAAGAATTATCTTATATCATAAAAAAATTCTTGTTCATGACTAGACTTTTGTCAGAAATTTAAAATGAACTTTTGGGACTCATCAAGACAAAAAGGTTTGCACAGCAAAGAAAACAGTCAACAAAACAAAGAGGCAACATGGAATGGGAGAAGATATTTGCAAGTGACACTATAGATAAAGGGTTGGTATCTGAGATCTATAAAGAATTTCTCAAACTCAACACCCAAAAACCAAATAATCAAGTAAAAAAAATGGGCAGAAGACACAAATAGACACTTCTCTAAAGAAGACATACAAATGGCTAAGAGACACAAAAAAAAAATGTTCAACTTCATTAGCCATCAGGAAAGTCAAATCAAAACCACAATGAGATACCACCTTACACTAGTTAGAATGCCAAAAATTGAAAAGGCAAGAAATAACAAATGTTGGAGAGGTTGTGGAGAAAGGGTAACCCTCTTACACTGTTGGTGGGAATTCAAGTTGGTACAGCCAACTTTGGAAAACTGTGTGGATTTTCCTCAAAACGTTAAAAATAGAGCTACCGTATGACCCAACAATTTCACTACTGGGTATTTACCACAAAGATACAGATGTAATGAAAAGAAAGGTCATATGCACCCCAATGTTCATAGCAACAATGTCCACAATACCCAAACTGTGGAAGGAGCTGAGATGCCCTTCAATAGACAAATGGGTAAAGAAGATGTGGTCCATACATACAATGGAATATTAGCCATCAGAGAGGATGAATGCCCAACATTTGCACCAACATGGATGGAACTGGAGGAGATTATACTAAGTGAAATAAGTCAAGCTAAGAAAGACAATAATATAGGTTTCACTTTTTTTGTGGAACATAAGGAATAGCATGGAAGATATTAGGAGAAGGAAGGGGAAAATGAAGGAGGGAATTCAGAGGGGGAAATGAACCATGAGAGATTATGGACTCTGGGAAACAAACTGTGGGTTTTGGAGAGGAGGGGATGTGATGGGATGTGTTAGCCTGGTGATAGGTATTAAGGAGAGCACATATTGCATGGAGCACTTGGTGTTATATGCAAACAATGAATCATGGAACACTACACCAAAAACTAATGATGTACTGCATGGTAACTAACACAATATTATAAATAAAAATTATGCTTTTAATTTTTATATCCTACAGATAAGAAAATTAGAAAGGATCAATAGAAAGAGTGTGAAACAAAGATACCAAGAAACCAGAAAATACTTTTAAATTTTGCCTTTAGCCATTGCCTCAATACCTCAAAATGTGGAGAAAATATTATCTTTAATTTTACATTACAAGTTTCACAGATATTTCCACAAATATATATTCATAATGCTTTGTCATACTCTTCACTTTTTGCACATACTACTTTTAATTCATACACATCCCCATATATAATGTATGTAATTTAATTTGCAGTTCAAATGTTACAGGTTTAATTGTCTCTGTTGTATCTTTGAATGCATGTTTTTATGTTCTGTGAGGAGTTTGAGAAATTTGGGTATGACAAAGGAAAAGATATGACCACAAGAGACAATAAAACAAAACAGCATACCAGGTGGCTTTGGATAGGGTTTCCTGAGAAGAGAAGTCCCTCACAGGCAGTCTTAGCCAGAGGCTAAAGCAAAGTGATCTTTACTCATGGAGGACATGGGGAGATGGAGAGGAAAAGGGAGTTGAGGGAAATTGGAAGGGGAGGTGAACCATGAGAGACTATGGACTCTGAAAAACAACCTGGGGGTTTTGAAGGGGCGGGGGCTGGGAGGTTAGGGGAGCCAGGTGGTGGGTATTAAGGAGGGCATGTATTGCATGGAGCACTGGGTGTGGTGCAAAAACAACGAATACTGTTATGCTGAAAAGAAATTTAAAAAAAAATAAAATAAAATATACATTTTTTTAAAAATAAAAAAAAAAAGAGGAAGAAAAGGAAGGAACTCCCTGGGGCTAGAAAGAGATCAAGGTAGGGCTTAGGTGTCTAGGTGATGTCACTCAGCAGCATGGTGGAAAGTCTGGGCCAGAGAGTTCCAAAGGGCCATAGCAGCTTAAAGTCTTAATTACCACAGGCTCTACTTTACCAAGGAGACGTGAGGCCAGGTTTCACAGAGTATACAAATGAGTCAGGCCTTAAATGACTAAAAATATGCTTTGGGGGATATTTTAAAAATAACAGAATATGTATGAATCTGAGTTTGGCACTGGCAGGCTTTTGAGGTAATAGGTTTCATCCTATTGTAATGAAATAAACCTAGGGGCCAATACACAAAGGTCATCGTTGGCTCATCCTTTAAAAAATATCCCAGTAACAATCAGAATAAAAAAACAAACATTTTTATATCATTGCATATAATACATAATTGCTACCATTATTGTTCATTGCTTCAGTATCCTATAAATACACACATATATAAGTTAATATTTAGAGTCTAGAGCTACATATAGTCATTTCCCCAAGGACTTCATTCTAAATAAAAAATAACTGAGTGATCTGTATTAAAAGGTACCTTTAAAAAAATATCCACCATGACCAGGTGGGATTCATCCCTGGGTTACAAGGATGGCTCAACATTCACAAATCAATTAATGTAATAGAACAAATCAATAAGAGAAGAGAGAACCACACGGTCCTCTCAATTGATGCAGAAAAAGCATTTGACAAAATCCAGCATCCGTTCCTCGTTAAAATGCTTCAAAGTATAGGGATAGAGGGAACATTCCTCAACTTCATAAAATCTATCTATGAAAGACCCACAGAAAACATCATCCTCAATGGGAAAAAGCTCACAGCCTTCCCGTTGAGATTAGGAACACGACAAGGGTGCCCACTCTCACGACTCTTGTTCAACATAGTATTAGAAGTCCTAGCAACAGCAATCAGACGACAAAGAGAAATAAAAGGTATCCAAATTGGTAATGAAGAAGTCAAACTCTCTTCACAGATGACATGATACTTTATATGGAGAACCCAAAAGACTTCACCCCCAAACTACTAGAACTCATACAGCAATTCAGTAATGTGGCAGGATACAAAGTCAATGTACAGAAATCAGTGGCTTTCTTATACACTAACAATGAAAATACAGAAAGGGAAATTAGAGAATCGATTCCATTTACTATAGCACCAAGAACCATAAGATACTTGGGAATAAACGTCACCAAAGAGGTAAAGAATCTGTACTCAAGGAACTACAGAACACTCATGAAAGAAATTGAAGAAGACACAAAAAGATGGAAGACCATTCCATGCTCTTGGATCGGAAGAATAAACATTGTTAAAATGTCTATATTACCTAGAGAAATCTATACTTTTAATGCCATTCTGATCAAAATTCCACTGGTATTTTTCAAAGAGCTGGAGCAAATAATCCTACAATTTGTAGGGAATCAGAAGAGACCCCGAATTGCTAAGGAGATGTTGAAAAACAAAAATAAAACTGGTGGCGTCACATTACCTGATTTCAAGCTTTACTACAAAGCTGTGATCAGAAGGAAGCAGAAGGAAGAAACAAGAAACAAATGTCAGGAATCACAAAAACTATTTCAACAGAACACACACAGCAGTCAATTGCAGGCTAGGTACCTTCAACAGTGGGGTAGTTTGACAGTTGCAGACACCTAAATTATTAGATGGGAGAGGGAGAGATTTAAAGTTCTTTGAGAAAGGTCAGGCTAAAATCTTGTGGTTTCTGAACATCTCTATTTCATTTCACACCTATAATCTGATGATCCATGATAATCAAGTTTTCAGCCCCCCAATTTTCCTGGAGCTGCAGATATATAGATCTAACTAAATAGGAACATTTCTACTTCAATGTCTCAAAGGGTACAAAAATTTCCAATTTTGATCCTCATCATTGGTCCCTTACTGCAAGTAAAAAAGCACCCCCTTCTCAAGCCTGAAGCCTAACATCATTCTCTTTAACTGATCACTTCCCAAGATAAGGTAATATAGACTCCTCTTCTAAGCCAAAACTATCAGAAAAAATTGTTTCTAAGTCCATATTTTTCCCCCAGGAAACATCATCACTATTTTCCCAATAGCACAAACAAGAAACTTGACAGAATTCAAAGATTTCTTCTTCTTCCTGCCTCTGTCCCCTATTCAACACACACACACACACACACACACACACAGACTCATTATGAGAATTCTATCTTCCATACCTCTCTCTAATCCTTCCCCTTCTTATCTCCTCAGCCACTAATCAATGTACCTCTCCATAAAAGTTTTCAAACTCCACCATTGACATATTAAGTGCATTTATAACACAAAATGTGTTATATCATGCCCTCCAAAATGAGATGAAAAGAAAGGTTATGAGAAGAACCTATAAGGGTTAAAGTAAACTAGGAAGCACTCTCCAATATGAGTGTCTCATTGAGTCCTCCTTCTCCTCATGCTCCTCCAACTCCTGTTCATTCTAACTCCAGAATGTCTCTAACATTTACCATTTCCTTTCCACCGCTACTGTCACTATCCTAATTCAGTTTCTCATTATTTTTATAGCCATTCCTCTTGTCAAAATATAAATACGTTGTGTTTCTTTTTTTGCTTATAAAAGTAACACAAACTCATTACATAAAAAAACTTTCAGAAAAAGCAAAGAAGTCTAGTTAAAAAAATTAAAATTATCTGCTATCTCACTTTTAAGAAATCACTGTTGTCAAGTATTTCATGTAATTCCTTCCAGACTTTTTCCATATGAATTTTACATCTTCCGTCCTATGTTCCTCTTTCCTTTTTTTTTCTTTCTTTATCTTCTTTTCTTCTACCTCTTAACTTTTTATGAAATGTCTATTATCTACCAGTCACTCTGTTAATTGCTAGGGATATAACTGTAAATAAGACAAATTTATTTTCATAAAACTTACCTTCTAGTGGAAAAAATAGGCAACAGGAAAAATACAGATTAGTGATTAGTGCTATAAGAGATAAAATAAATAACATGCTATGATTAGGAATGACAGGAGCTACTTAATACAGATGTGGTTATCACATCTGAGGAGGTGAGAATTAAAGTGAGACCTGAAGTATCAGAAGCAGCTGTTTTGAGGGGGGAAGTGAAAGTGTCTCCCCACAATGGAGCTTGCGGTGAGGGGGGGAAGAAAAAACATGGGAAATGGTCTTATGCTAAGTATGTTTTTCTATAACCTGTTTTTCTTCATTTACTATATACCAGTAAATGTACATCAACATTATTTATATCACTTACTGATAGAGATGTAGATTTTCCCCCATTTAAAATTTTTATTTTAATTTCAGTGCAGTTAACATATGGTGTTATATTAGCTTGTTATATTAGGTGTAAAATATTGTTCAACAATTTTATGCATTATGCAGTGTTCATCATGATAAGTGTATTCTTTTAATCTGCATCATCTATTTCACCCATCCTCCCACCCCCCTCCCCTCTGGTAAGCATCAGTTTATTCTCTATAGATAAGAGTCTGCTTCTTGGCTTGTGCCTCTCTCTCTCTCTCTCTCTCTCTCTCTTGTTTCCCATTTGCATGTTTGTTTTATTTCTTAAATTCCACATATGAGTGAAATTATATGGTATTTGTCTTACTTTGATATTTCTCTTAGCAGAATATCCTCTAGATACATCCATTTTGTTGTACCTTGGGAACCACACCTCAGTCTTCTTGAATAGCACATGTGCATATAACATTTTATATTTATCAGAATTTTCTTGGGTAATATTTCTAGAAATGAAATTTCTATTTTGAAATGTGTACACAATGTTAAGTATTTTTATATATATTACTACCATTCCTTTCAGAGTTGTGGTACCAGTTATACTGCCAGGGGTAATTAATGGAAGTCTCTCATAGTCTTGTCAACACTGTGTATTACATTTTTTTCTTATAACTTTCTGGAGATGGGGTCTAATATCTTGTTTTAATTTTTATTCCCTTAATAATTACTGAGGTCAAATATTTTTAGTAAGTCATTTTTCATCCTTCTATTTGGATATTTTTCTTTTTCTTTTTGATTTAAGAATTTCTTACACTTTAATGTCATTAACTATTATATATTCAGAAGTAGCTTTCTACCTTCTTAAGTTTGGTTTATTTTATTTTGACATACTTTTTTTTAATTACTATAGCATCATTCTCTAATCTGTAATTCTCATTATGATTTCTAGGTTTTTTTAAACATTCTTAGAAAGCCATTCCCCATGACAGATATTTTCCAAACATTGACTTACATTTCCCTATAGTCTGAATTTAACTTTTGCCTTTAAACATTTCTTCCGTCTGCAATATTTTGATAAGGTATGATATAACTATCTGTGGCAGAGATAATAGTGATCACCAAACACTTCAACTATTTTTCCTCATTTTCCAAACTGTTAGGAAGGATCATATGACTAGTTCTGGTGGGTTGTGGAAAAGAATAAAAGACTAAACTCATAGAACACTATAACTGTCTCTTTCCCTTCTGCCACATCTAAGGAGGTCACATGCTCCAGGAAATACAACTATAAGATGTTGATACCTCTGTCAAAAGAGGCCCACTGTCAATCACCAATTGACATATACTTTAAGTGAGAAATAAGCCTTAGGTTTACTTTTGTTTTTGTTTTTGTTTTTAAAGATTTTTATTTATGTGTTTATTAGAGAAATATATAGAGAGAAACAGAGCAGAACACAAGTTGGGTGAGGGGTAGAGGGAGAGGGAGAGAGAGAACCTCAAGCAGACTCCACACAGAGCCCAATGTGGGGCTCAGTCTCACAACCCTGAGATTATGACCCGAGCTGAAATCAGGAGTCAGCTACTTAAACAACTGAGCCACCCCATCACCCCAAGCCTTAGTTTTTCTAAGCCATTGAAATCTCAGGTATGATTTGTGACTACAGCAAAATATAGCTTTGTTTCCAAACTTTAACAAGCACCATAATTGCTTTGATAGTTTGTTAAAACACAGATTGCAGGACTCCACCCTCAGAACTTCTTGTTCTGTGTTTCTAGGATAGGGTCTGATAATTTGCATTGCTAATAAATTCTCAGGTGATAATGATGGTGGTGCCCATGAAACTCATCTTGAGAAATATTGCTGTACCTTACAAATATCAATCATTTTATTTTAATTGTTCTAAATAGAAATTTGCTCCAAAAATATTATTTAATTTTGATTCTGCTTTTTAAATACTCCCTTATCATAAACTAACATATAGTTAGGCCAGTTTCTATTATTTGATTGATTTTCTCACAGTGACTTATTTGCTTATTCAATCACTGGTAACACACTTCTAATTATTATAACTATATATTTTAATATGCAGTAAGATAAGTTCTGCCTCTCATTACTCATTTCAAATGCGCATCTTGCAAGGGTATTTTTATTTTCAGATAAAGTCCAGAATCATTTTACTAAGATATTAAGTAAAAAACTCTACTGCAAATTTCCTGAGTTTGTGTTAAATTTAAAGATTAATTTTGAGAGAATTATATTTTCAGTCATCCAAGGAAGGAACATGAGATTTTTTATCATTAAGAGTTTCTTATGGTTTGTTTCCTTCCCTCCTTTTTCTTTTCCCTTTCCCATATGTTCATCTACTTTCTTCCTTAAAATCCACATATGAGTGAGATCATATGGTATTTGTTTTTCTCTGACTGACTTATTTCATTTAGCATAATACACTCTAGCTCCATCCACATCATTGCAAATGGAAAAATTTCATTTTTTGATGGCTCAGTAATATTAAAATGTATATGTATATGTGTACACACATTTGGATATATATGGTTTTATATATCACTGCTTTATCCATTCCTTAGTCAATGGACACTTGGGCTCTCTCCATTGATTGGCTATTGTTGATAATGCTGCTATATACATCAGGATGCATGTACCCCTTGGACTCTGTACTTTTATGTCGTTTGGGTAAATACCTAGTAGTTCAGTTGCTGGATCATAGGGTACTTCTATTTTTAACTTTCAGAGGAACCTCCATACTTTTCTCAAGAGTGGCTGCACCATTTTGCACTTTCACCAACAGAGAAAGAGGGTTTCCTTTCCTCTGCATCCTCACCAACATCTGTTGTTTCTTGTGTTGTTAATTTTAGTCATTCTGACAGGTGTGAGGTGGTATCTCATTATGGTTTGGGTTTGTATCTCCCTGCTGGTGAGTGATGTTGAGCAGTTTTTCATGTGTCAGTTAGCCATCTGGATGTCTTCTTTGGAAAAAATTTTATTTATGTCTTCTGTCCATTTCTTAATTGGATTATTTTAATGCTTTTTAGGTGTTGCATTTGATAAGTTCTTTATATTTTGGATACTAATCCTTTATCAGATAGGTCTTTTATGAATATCTTCTCCCATTCTATAGGATGCCTTTGAGCTTTGTTGATTGTTTCCTTCACTGTACAGATAGTGTAACTTGATGAAGTCCCAATAGTTCATTTTTGCTTTTGTTTCCCTTGCCTCTCACATTGTGTCTAGTAAGAAGTGGCTACAGCCAAGGTTAAAGAGGTTGCTGTCTGTGTTCTCCATTAGGATTTTGATAGTTTCCTGCCTCACATTTAGGTCTTTAATCCATTTTGAATTTATTGTTGTTCATCGTGTAAGAAGATGGTCCAGTTTCATTCCTCTGCATGTTGCTGTCCAGTTTTCCCAATACCATTTGTTGAAGAGACTGTCTTTTTTCTATTGGATATTCTTTCCTGTTGTGTTGAAAATCAATTGACCATATAGTTGTGCTTCCATTTCTGCATTTTTCTATTCTGTTCCATTGATCTATGTGTCTGTTTTTGTGCCAGTATCATACCGTCTTAGTCACTACAGCTTTGCAATATAGTTTCAAGTCCAGAATTGTTATGCCTCCAGCCTTTCTTTTCATTTTCAAGATTACACTGGCTATTTGGGGTCTTTTGTGGTTCTCAACAAATTTTAGGATTGTTTGTTTTATCTCTGTGACAAATGTTATTGGTATTTTGACAGGGATTGCACTAAATGCGTAGATTGCTTTGGGTAATTTAGACATTTTAACAATATTTTTTTTCTAATCCATAAACATGGAATGTCTTTCCATTTCTTTATGTCCTCTAATTTCTCTCATAAGTGTTCTATAGTTTTCTGAGTATAGAACTTTTACCTCTTTAGCTAGGTTTAATCCTAGGTATCTTATTATTTTGGTGCAACTCTAAATGGGATTAATTTCTTCATTTCTTTTCTGCTGCTTTATTATTGATATATAGAAATGCAACATATTTCTGCACAATGATTTTGTATCTTATTACTTAATTGAATCCATGTATTAGCTCTAGCAACTTTTTTGGTGGAGTCCTTCAGATTTTCTACATAGAGTATCATGTCATCTGTAAATACTGAAAGTTGGACTTCTTCCTTTTTATGCTTTTTATCTCATTTTGTTTTCTGATTGCTGAGGCTAAGTCCTAAAATTATTAATTACTAGTAATGGTGAGAATTGACATCCTTGTCTTCTTCTTGACTATAGAGGAAAGGCTCTCAACTTTTACCCATTTAGTATGATATTAGCTGTGGGTCTTTCATATACAGCTTTTATGATGTTGAGGTATGTTCCATGTATCCTCACTTTGTTGAGGGTTTTTATAAAAAAAAGGTGAAGTATTTGGTCAAATGATTTTTCTGCATCTATTGACAAGATCATATGGTTCTTATCCTTTTCTTTATAGTGTGTATCACATTGATTTGCAAATATTGAACCCCCCTTACACCTTAGGAATAAATCTCACTTGATCGTGGTGAGTAATTATTTTAATGTACTGTTGAATTTGACTTGTTAGTATTTTACTGAAAAATTTTGCAACCATGTTCATCAGGTATACTGGCCTGTACTTCTCATTTTTAGTAGGGTCTTTGTCTGGTTTTGGAATCAAGGTAGTGTTGGCTCCATAGGAGGAGTTTGGAAGTTTTCCTTCCATTTCCATTTTTTGGAACAGTTTGAGAAGAATAGGCATTAACTCTTCTTTAAATGTCTGGTAGAATTCCCCTGAGAATCCATCTGGCCCAGGACTTTTTTTTTTGTTGGGATTTTTTTTATTACTGATTCAATTTCTTTGCTGGTTATGGGTCTGTTCAAATTTTCTATTTCTCTGTGTTTCAGTTTTGGTAGTGTGTAGGTTTCTAGGAATTTGTCCATTTCTTCCAGGTTGCCAGTTTGTTGAGCTACAATTTTTCCATAGTATTCTCTTATAATTGTTTGTATTTCTGCAGTGTTACATGTGATCTCCTCTCTTTCATTCATGATGTTATCTATGTGGGTTCTTTCTCTTCTATTTTTGATAAGGCTGGCTAGGGCTTTATCAATGTTATTAATTCTTTTGAAAAAGCAACTCTTCGTTTTGTTAATCCATCCTGGGTTTTTTAATTGTTTGTTTCTATATTATCTATTTCTATTCTAATCTTTATTATTTCCCTTTTTCTCCTGGTGTTAGGCTTTATTTCCTGTTTCTTTACTAGAGACTTCAAATATAAGGTTAATTGGCATAATTGAGACCTTTTTTGCTTCTTATGATAGACCTTTATTGTTATATACTTCCTTCTTACGACCAACTTTGCTGTATCCCATAGGTTCTGGACTGTTGTATTTTAATTTTTATTTACTTCTATATTTTTTTTTATTTCTTCTTACTTTTCTGGCTGATCCATTCATGCTCTAGTAAGATGTACTTTAACCTCCATGTATGTGAGGTCTTTCCTAATATTTTCTGGATTTTTACTTCAAGTTTCATAGCATTGTGGTTTGAAAATATGCATGGGCACCTGGGTGGCTTAGCGGATTAAGCCTCTGCCTTCGGCTCAGGTCATGGTCTAAGGGTCCTGGGATTGAGCCTAGCCTCAGGCTCTCTGCTCAGCAGGGAACTTGCTTCCCCCTCACTCTCTGCCTGCTTCCCTGCCTAATTCTGATCTCTCTCTCTCTCTCTGCCAAATAAATAAGTAAATCTTAAAAAAATGCATATCAGTATGATCTTGAACTCTTTGCACTTGTTGAGGGCTGATTTGTGACCTGGGATGTATTCTATTTTTAGAGAATGTCCCATGTGCACATGAAAAGAACATGCATTCTGCTGCTTTAGGATGAAATGTTCTGAGTATCTGTGAAGTCCTGTGGTCTTCATTCACACATGGACATGTGGTCCAGTGTTTCATTCAAAGCTATTGTTTCCTTGTTCATTTTCTGCTTAGATGTTCTGTCCATTGCTATAATTGGGGTGTTAAAGTCTCCTATTATTATTGCATTACTATCAATTAGTTTCTTTGTGTTTATTATTAATTAATTTATATACTTGAGTGCTGCCAAGTTGAGGACATAAATATTTGCAATTATTAGATCTTCCTGATTGACAGGCTCTTTAATTATGATGTAATGCTCCCCATCATCTTTTCTTATAGTCTTTGTTTTAAAATGTAGTTTGTCTGGGGGCGCCTGGGTGGCTCAGTGGGTTAAAGCCTCTGCCTTCAGCTCAGGTCATGATCAGAGGGTCCTGGGATCGAGCCCCGCATCAGGCTCTCGGCTCGGCGGGGAGCCTGCATCCTCCTCTCTCTCTGCCTGCTGCTCTGCCCACTGTGACCTCTGTCTGTCAAATAAATAAATTAAAAAAAATAATAAAATGTAGTTTGTCTGATATGTGTATGGCAAATCAGCTTATTTTTGACATCCATTTACATGATAGATGGTTCTCCATCCCCTAACATTCAATCAGCAGGTCTCTTTAGGTATGAAATGAGTCTGTTGTAGGCAACATATACATGGGTCTTGTTTTTGGTTTGTTTATTTGTTTTTGTTTTATTTTATCCATTCTGATACGCTAAGCCATTTTTTTTAACCTTTTCAACGTAACAGAATTCATAGTTTTTGCACCACACCCAGTGCCACGTGCAATGCATGCCCTCGATAATACCCACCACCTGGTTCCCCCAACCTCCCACGCTCCGCTCCTTCAAAACCCTCAGGTTGTTTCTCAGAGTCCATAGTCTCTCATGGTTCATCTCCCCCTCCAATTTCCCCCCACTCCCTTCTCCTCTCCATCTCCCCATGTCCTCCATGTTATTTGTTATGCTCGACAAATAAGTGAAACCATATGATAATTGACTCTCTCTGCTTGACTTATTTCACTCAGCATAATCTCTTCCAGTCCTGTGTATGTTGATACAAAAGTTGCGTATTCATCCTTACTGATGGAGGCATAATACTCCATAGTGTATATGGACCACATCTTCCTTATCCATTCGTCTGTTGAAGGGCATCTTGGTGCTTTCCAAAGTTTGGCGACCGTGACCATTGCTGATATAAACATTGGGGTACAGATGGCCCTTCTTTTCACCACATCTCTATCTTTGGGGTAAATACCCAGTAGCACACTGAAGGGCCATAGGGAAGCTCTATTTTTAATTTCTTGAGGAATCTCCACACTGTTCTCCAGAGTGGATGTACCAACTTGCATTCCCACCAACAGTGTATGAGGGTTCCCCTTTCTCCACATCCTCTCCAACACACGTTGTTTCCTGTTTTGCTAATTTTAACCATTCTAACTGGTGTGAGGTGGTATCTCAATGTGGTTTTAATTTGAATCTCCCTGATAGCTAGTGATGATGAACATTTTTTCGTGTGTCTGATAGCCATTTGTATGTCTTCATTGGAGAAGTGTCTGTTCATATCTTCTGCCCATTTTTTGATATGATTATCTGTTTTGCATGTGTTGAGTTTAGAAGTTCTTTATAGATCCTGGATATCAACCTTTTGTCTGTACTGTCATTTGCAAATATCTTCTCCCATTCCGTGGGTTGCCTCTTTGTTTTGTTGACTGTCTCCTTTGCTCTGCAGAAGCTTTTGATCTTGATGAAGTCCCAAAAGTTCATTTTTGCTTTTGTTTCCTTTGCCTTTGGAGACATATCTTGAAAGAAGTTGCTGTGGCTGATGTCAAAGAGGTTACTGCCTATTTTCTCCTCTAGGATTCTGATGGATTCCTGTCTCAAATTGAGGTCCTTTATCCATTTCGAGTTTATCTTTGTGTACGGTGTAAGAGAATGGTCGAGTTTCATTCTTGTACATATAGCTGTCCAATTTTCCCAGCACCATTTATTGAAGAGACTGTCTTTCTTTCCATTGCATATTTTTTCCTGCTTTGTCGAAGATTATTTGACAATAGAGTTGAGGGTCCATATCTGGGCTCTCTACTCCTTTCCACTGGTCTATGTGTATGTTTTTATGCCAGTACTATGCTGTCTTGTTGATCACAGCTTTGTAGTAAAGCTTGAAATCAGGTAATGTGATGCCACCAGTTTTATTTTTGTTTTTCAACATTTCCTTAACGATTTGGGGTCTCTTCTGATTCCATACAAATTTTAGGATTATTTGCTCCAGCTCTTTGAAAAATACCGGCGGAATCTGGTGGGAACGGCATTAAATATATAGATTGCTCTAGGTAGTATAGACATTTTAACAGTTTATTCTTCTGATCCAAGAGCACAAAATGGTCTTCCATCTTTTTGTGTCTTCTTCTATTTCCTTCATGAGTGTTCTGTAGTTCCTCAAGTACAGATCCTTTACCTCGTTGGTAAGGTTTGTTCCCAGGTATCATATGGTTCTTGATGCTATAGTAAATGGAATCGATTCTCTAATTTCCCTTTCTGTATTTTCATTGTTAGTGTATAAGAAAGCCACTGATTTCTGTACATTGACTTTGTATGCTGCCACATTACTGATTGCTTTTATGAGTTCTAGTAGTTTGGGGGTGAAGTCGTTTGTGTTTTCCATATAAAGTATCATGTCATCTGCAAAGACAGAGAGTTTGACTTCTTCCTTGTCAATTTGAATACCTTTTATTTCTCTTTGTTGTCTGATTGCTGTTGCTAGGACTTCTAATACTATGTTGAACAAGAGTGGTGAGAGTGGGAATACTTGTCCTGTTCCTGATCTCAACGGGAAGTCTGTGAGCTTCTTCCCATTGAGAATGATGTTTGCTGTGGGTCTTTCATAGATAGAGTTAATGAAGTTCAGGATTGTTCCCTCTATCCCTATATTTTGAAGCTTTTTAATCAGAAACAGATGCCGGATTTTGTCAAATGCTTTTTATGCATCAGTTGAGAGGACCATGTGGTTCTTCTCTCTTCTCTTATTGATTTGTTCTATTACATGATTGATTTGCAAATGTTAAACCATCCTTGTAACCCAGGGATGAATCCCACCTGTCATGGTGGATAATCTTTTTAATGTGCTGTTAGATCCTGTTTGCTAGGATCTTGTTGAGAATATTAGCATCCATATTCATTAGTAATATTGGTCTGAAATTCTCCTTTTTGGTATGGTCTTTGCCTGGATTGGGGATCGGGGTAATGCTGTCTTCATAAAAAGAGTCTGGAAGTTTTCCTTCTGCTTCAATTTTTTTGAAACAGCTTCAGGAGAAGAGGTGTTATTTCTTCATTGAAAGTTTGGTAGAATTCCCCAGGGAATCTTTCCGGTCCTGGGCTCTTGTTTTTTGGGAGGGTTTTGATCACTGCTTCAATCTCGTTACTAGATATCGGTCTACTCAGGTTGCCAATTTCTTCCTGGTTCAATTTTGGGAGTTTATAGTTTTCCAAGGAATGCATCCATTTCCTCTAGGTTGTTTAACTTATTGGCATATAACTGTTGATAATAGCTTCTGATGATTATTTCTACTTCCTTGGTGTTAGTTGTGATCTCTCCCTTTTCATTCATAATTTTATTACTTTGAGCTTTCTCTCTTTTCTTTGGATTAGTGTGGCCAATGGTTTATCCATCTTATTGATTCTTTCAAAAACCATTTTCCAGTTTAGTTGATACGTTCTACTGTATCTCTAGTTTCTACCTCATTGATCTCTGCTCTAATCTTGATTATTTCCCATCTTGTGTGTGGAGTTGTTTTAATTTGTTGTTGATTCTCCATTTCTTTAAGTTGTAGAGACAGCTGTTGTATTCTGGATTTTTCAATTTTTTTGAGGGAGGCTTGGATGGCTATGTATTTCCCCTTTAGGACCGCCTTTGCTGTATCCCATAGGTTTTGGTCCGAAGTGTCTTCATTCTCATTGGTTTCCATGAATTGTTTAAGTTCTTCTTTGATCTCCTGGTTGATCCAAGCATTCTTAAGCAAGGTGGTCTTTAGCTTCCAGGTGTTTGAGATCCTTCCAAACTTTTCCTTGTGGTTGAGCTCCAGTGTCAAAGCACTGTGATCTGAAAATGTGCAGGGAATAATCTCAGTCTTTTGGTATCGATTGAGTCCTGATTTGTGACACAGTATGTGGTCTATTCTGGAGAAGGTTCCATGTGCACGTGAGAAGAATGTGTATTCTGTTGTTTTAGAGTGGAATGTTCTGTATATATCTATGAGGTCCATATGGTCCAATGTGTCATTCAATGTTTTTGTTTCTTTATTGATTTTCTGCATGGATTATCTGTCTATTACTGAGAGAAGGATGTTAAGATCTCCTACTATCAATGTATTCATATCGATATGACTTGTTATCATGATTAATAGTTTTCTTATGTAATTGGCTGCTCCCATATTGGGGGCATAGATATTTACAATTGTTAGATCATCTTGGTGGATAGTCCCTTTCAGAATGATGTAGTGTCCTTCTGTACCTCTGACTACAGTCTTTAGTTTAAAATCTAATTTATCTGATATGAGAATCGCCACCCCGGCCTTCTGTTGAGGCCCATTGGCATGAAAGATGCTTCTCCATCCCTTCACTTTCAATCTGGGTGTATACTTAAGTTCGAAATGAGTCTCCTGTAGACAACATATGGATGGATCCTTTCATTTTATCCAATCTGCAACCCTGTAATGTTTTATGGGTTCATTTAGGCCATTCACATTGAGAGTGATTATTGATAGATACGTTTTTATTGCCATCATCTTACCTCTGAAGTCTCTCTTTCTGTAGATTGTCTCTATATTTCTGTTCAGTGATATTCTTAGGATTTTTCCTCTTTTATAGAACCCCCCTTAATATTTCTTGCAGTGTTGGCTTGATGGTCGCATACTCTTTTAAGCCTTGCCGGTCTTGGAAACTCTTTATCTCTCCATCCATTTTGAATGTCAGTCTTGCTGCATAAAGTATTCTTTGCTGCATGTTTTTCTCATTTAGTGCCCAGAATATATCTTGCCAGCCCTTTCTCGCATGCCACGTTTCTGTGGAAAGGTCTGACGTTATTCTGATGGGCTTTCCTCTGTATGTAAGAGCTTCTTTTTCCTATCTCCCTTCAAGAGAGTTTCTCTAGAATTATAATTCCTCATTCTTACTCTCAGGTGTCTCGAGGTGTTTGGAGAATCTAAAATCTTGGGGGGGGGGGACCGTTCTGCCTCTAGTACATGAACGATGGTTCCATTCGTGAGATTGGGAAAATTTTCCTGGAGAACGTTTTCCACTATATCTTCTAGATTTCCTTCTTTCTCCTCCCCTTCAGGGAGTCCAACAATTCTGAGGTTGGAACATTTCATGGCATCATTTATTTCCCTGATTCAGTTTTCTTGGCTTCTAAGCTGTATGTTCCAGGCTTCCTCCTGATCCTTTCTCTCTATCTTTTTGTCCTCCAGATCACTAATTCTATCTTCTGTCTTAGTTACCCTAGCTTTTAGAGAATTTAAATTAGATTGGAACTCATTGAGAGCCTTGTGAACACCATCCCTGGTGGCTTTCAGTTCTGCCCTAACATTGTGAACATAATCCCTGGTGGCTTTCAGTTCTGCCCTAATCAATTCCGTTTGGTCATCCATGGCTTTCTCCAGCCTAGCTATTGCCTGGATAATTGTTAGCCTGAATTCCCTTTCTGACATAATGTCTATGTCGGTAGCCATTTGCTCTGTTGCAGAAGGCCCATCTTCTGAATTTTTCTTCTGCTGGACATTCCTCCTCCTAGTCATTTTGGTGAGAAATGGCTGAACGGATGTACCTGGATGTATCGACCGTGGTGCAGTCAAGGTGCACCCTGGAATGTTTCTGAGCAATCAAGAATCTGCACCCAAACGAAAGAAATAAAGAAAGGGTGAAAGAAGAAAATAAGAGAGAGAGAGAGAGAGATAGGACAAAGAAAGAAAGATAAAAGAGAAGGCTCAGCCCAAAGGTAAGGTTTGTGAAGTATACAAACAAAAACAGACAAACAAAAAGACTGATAAAAGTATATGACAAGAGATGAAAAAATATATATCCATATGTAGAAGCAAAACAAACAAACAAACAAACAAATAAAGAACCTCATCAAAAAGGACCCGAAGTATAAGATTTATATACTACCAGGACAAACACAAATACACAGAAACACTGGCGGAAGAAATAGATAGGAGAGCGGTTATAAATTCTCAGTGTGCCTGAGGAAGTTTATTTCAATTCTTCCTGGATGTATTTTGATATCTTTGTTAAAGGACTCAACTTTCCTAAGATAATGGGGGATTAAAAATTGGTTTACCTATAGGGGTAGCATTGATTGGGGAAAGGGGATTACCTTGAAGTTTACCTCTATATGAATATTAGCAAATAAAAATAAAGAAAAGAATGATCTAAACTAAAGTAAAATTTAAAAAAAATTTTTTTAAATAGAAAGGCAAAAGAAAAACACGGGTATATGTATCAAAGAGTTCAGGTTAAAATGTTATTATGCATCAAAAAGTTCAGGTTAGAAGGTTATTATGGAATTTGATGTACTGGATGTCTCACTGTGATGGTAAATAGGCTAAAAAAATCTATTTAACAAAATAAAAAAGATTAAAAAATTTTTTTTTTTAAATGAACCAGAATAATGGGAAGGAATTAAGATTTAAACGTATCTATGAAGTAGTAGTGATTGTTGTCTTCTCGGGGGGGTTGGCTTTCTGGGGGAGGTACCCCTGGGGATAAAAATGTGTTTATAAAAAATAAAAATTAATAAAAAAAGTTATTATGGATTTTGATGTACTGGACATCTCACTGTGATGCTAAGTGGGCTAAAAAATATATATATAAAAAATTAAATTTTTTTTTTAAATAAAAAATGAACCAGAATAATGGGAACAAATTAAAAATAAAAGTTGTATCTATGAAGTAGTAGTGGCTGTTCTCTTATCGGTCCCCCCCCCCCAGCTGGCTTCCTACGGGATGGGCCTGCCAAGTGGGTTTTCAGGCAGTGATTCCTGCATTAAGTCCTCCCGCCCCCTCAAGGGGGTGGGCTCTGAGGAAACCGGTTTTTCAGGCTTTTGTTCTCTGGAGGTTTTTATGTCTGTTTATTTGTTTTCTCTCCCCTTGGCAGCTCCCGATGGTTCTTGGAGGTTTATAGGAAAGCAAACTGCACCCAGACCTCCCTCCCAGAGAGAAGCCCCAGTCCATTCCCCTCTGGGTGCTGCAGAGCACACAAGCTCCCCCCTGGCCGCTGGCAGATTAGGTTCCCAGCCGCGGTCTCTGGGGACACAGGAACTCCTGCTTGTACCCAAAACCACAACACCAGCCCCTGTCTGGGCAGCTCAAAACCTCCAGAGAGTTTCCAAGCAGCGATGTCACACTGAGGTTTTCCGGGTGGCCAGGGCTGGGAGTACTCAGACTCAGGTCCAAGAGTGCTGGGCTGGCGCCTGTGAGCACCTCTCTCAGGAGTGGGTGTGGGGCATGTCTCAGGCTCTGATAGTGTGTCGGGGTGCACGGGTGGGACTGCAAAAATGCTGTTTAGGTCAGCTGGCGAGGGTACCAGCCCCTCCCACATGGCAAGCGCCCTTAGGAGGTCTCCTCGCGGCTCAGGGACCAAGACCTGGTTTCTCTGCCGCACTCTCTCTGGCTCAGTGCCAGGGGTGGCTCTCCTTGGTCAGGGGACTTGAGCCCCTGTCCCTAACCATTCCAATTCCCCCAATTTCACCCCATGATCCTTTTTGCTCTTTTTGAGTGCTTTCTACCAGACTTCAATTTAATGCTGGTCCCCAGAGGCTCTCGTATTGGGGTATTACTTTCCAATGGGTCACTTCTGGTGGCTCCCTCCCCCTTTTGTTTATCTTCTGATACCAGTCCGACGTTCCCACTCTGCTTTACCTGCCCACTAGCGTCTTCTGCCCCATAGAGATCCAGACGTGTATAATTCTGATCTCAGGCTGATTTCATGGGTGATCGGAGTTCCTTGGTAGGTAATCAGCTCATTTTAGGGTACAGGTTGAAACAGCGCCTCCTCCTAGTTCCCACCATCTTTTCCATACCCTATGTCTTTTGATTGGAGCATTTATGCCACTTACATTCAGAGTAACTATTGAAAGATATGAATTTACCTTTGCAATTGTTTCACCTGTTGTGCTAGTGTTCCTGGTGATGTTCTCTGTTCCTTTCTAGTCTTTGTTGCTTTTAGTCTCTCCCCACCTCACTCAAAGAGCCCCCTGTTAAAATATCTTGCAGGACTGGGTTAGTGGTCATGAACTCCTTTTGTTTTTGTTTGGGAAACTCTTCATCTCTCCTCTTCTGAATGAGCCTTGCTGGATAAAGAAATCTTGGCTGCATATTTTCCTGATTCAGCGTATTGACTATTTCCTGCCACATTTTTCTGGCCTGCCATATTTCTGTGGACATATCTGCTGTGAACCTGATCTGTCTTACTTGTAGGTTAAGCACTTGTTGTTTTCAGGATTCTTTCCTTGCTGTTAATTTTTTTTTTAAGATTTTATTTATTTATTCATTCATTCATTTATTCATTTGAGAGAGAGATAACGAGAGAGAGTAATAATGAAAGGGGGAATGTCAGAGGGAGAAGCAGACCCCCTGCTGATCAGGGGGCCTGATGTGGGACTTGATTCCAGGACTCCAGGATCCTACCATATGATTTGGTAATGGTCAACTTTTGTTGAATTTAATGGCAGTTCTCTGTGCTTCTCAGATTTTGATGTCTGTGTCCTTTCCCAGGTCAGAGAAGTCTTCTATCATAATTTGTCTGAATAAATTTCTGCCACTTTTTCTCTCTCTTCATCTTCTGGGATCCCTATGATACAAATGTTACTACATTTGAATAGGTTCCTAGGTTCCCTAAGTTTGCTTTCATGGTCCATTACCTTTCTTTGCCCATTTTTTTTCCAGCTTCATTATTTTCCATTATTTTATCTTCTATATCACTGATTCACTCCTGTACTTCATCCCTACTTGTTTTTGGTCTCCACTTGGGATTGCATCTTAGTTATACCTTTTTAAATTTTGGCTTGACTAGATTTTAATTCCCTTTTCTCTGCAGTAAGGGATTCTCTAGTGTTTATGCTGTTTTTTTTAAAGCCCAGGTAGTACGCTTATATTGTTGTTTTAAATTCTAGTTTAGACATCTTACTTGTATCTATATTGATTCAATCCCTGGCCATGAGGTCTACTTCCTGTTCTTTCTATTGGGGTGAATTTCTCCATCTCACCATTTTGTCCAGGAAAGAAAAAAAGAAAGGAAAAGAAAACAAAACAAACAAAAACAAGAAAAACTACATCCTGAGTGGGTTTATTATATTCATATATATATATATATCATATATATATATATGATATATATATATATAAAATAACATATATATATGCATATATATATAAAACATGTATATATGTATAATATATATTATACATAATAATGTAAGAATAATCGGAAAATAAAACATTTATATATATAAATGTTTTATTTTCCGATTATTCTTTCATTACTATATATATGTAGTAAAGAAAGATAAAATTAAAATAAAATTAATATTTTTAATAAAATTGAATTGAATAAAATTAAAAAGGAAGCTATGTCTTATTTCCCCCAGAGCTGAAGATTTTCAGTACTCTATGATCAATATTCTTGGTGTGAGGGAGTTGTTTGTGCTTATCTTCTGGGGGAAGGACCTGTTGCACTGATTCTCAGTTGGACTTGTTTCAGTGGAAATGCACCTCCAGGTTGCAGGGGGTCAGAGCTTGGTATAAGCAGAACCATCCCCCACTAGATGACATTGTTTTGCTCCCTGAAGGTTTTCAGCACTGATGGGTCAGATGAATATGGCAGTGCCCATCTCTCTGGGTCTGGAGCTGGAAGGTCATGACCCCCACTCTTCAGTAAGCCTTCACAGAAGAGCAATCAATCACCCTACTTGTGTCCCCAGTTTCTATCAGAACCCTACATTTACCCTATGTCTGAGATTTTGTGTGGTTTTGTTTTTTGTTTTTGTTTTTCAATCTCAGTAACATGTCTGAGTTTCAAAACTCCAAATTTTAGGAACTCCTGCAACGTGGACCTGTGCTGTTCTTCTGGTGGAGGGTCTCACCACAATTTTGCCATTTGCCAAGCAGTCCCAGGATACCAGTCACATGACTGCACAGTGGTTTTCAGTTATGGCAAAACAGAGCAAATAGACAGCACCAAGACCCACTTCTCTCAGCCAGCTTCCTCACTACTATGCCTGGTAACAGAACAGCAGGTTGGAACCACACATTCCTCTGGTGATCCAGGGAATTCTCAGACCATGCTGTGACTCCTGGGATTCCATCCCACTTCACCACCTGAGCACATTAAGGCCAGGTGCATCCCCCACAGTAGCAGATTTCTAAAGGTTCAGATTTTGTGTTCCACTGCTTATTATATGTTATGGTAACCTTCATAAGCAGGCTCTATCCTTTCCATAGTATACACAGCTATATAAGCCACAAATCAACTCTTTGCACCTCCTATCTTCCAAATGGTGGTCACTTTTCTACTTATAGACTTGCAGTTTTTGTTCTCTCAGAACTCTGATTTCTTGAATGTTCAGAAAGATTTGGTAACTATCTAGCTGTGTTTTAGGGATAAGCTTAGCATCCCCCTAATCCTCTGCCATCTTAACTCCTCTTTATTTGCAGCTTATAATAAATATTAGAGAGTTTGATAAAAGATTGAGAGTTTAGGAGGAGACTTTTGGGAAGAATTGTTAGTGTAGTATGAGTACTACCTTCTCAAAATGTGAATAGTGAGAAATGCTCACCCCTCATCACAAATTGAAGAAAAGGGTCTTCATCAGAATTATATAGAAAGTTTAAAATATGTTCCCTGTACTGGATTGATGTCTGACTCATAACACTTATACAGTCTAAGGGGCAGGACTTGTTGGCTGGTTGCTCCTAGAGCAGAACAAAAAGAAGTTGTATTTGAGTGATGCCTGCATTCCCAGAATTTGTTATGATAAAGGATCCATGAGTGTATCCTATAAACCATATGTAGACTACAAACAAAGAGCCAGTGTGTGGTTCCTTAGAGCCTGGCCAAGAAAAGCCATGGGAAAGATACTTAAATAGGGGGTGAATTGTCAAATTTTATATAATGAATAAGGAACCATAAAGAAAAAGCCATAGGAGATACATTCACAAGCATCAGAAGCACTGTGAGTTATTTCCAATGATGAGGTGGTCTCTGAAAAAGGTAATAAACTATTCCATGAAAGAAATGATGAACAACTATTAAACATCTATTAAAACCAGAGAATGTGTTCCTTCTTATGGCAGTGTAATAAATTTCCTGGCCTTTTTGTTTTCTCATTCTGCTTTTATCTTACCAAGAGGAAGTCAAAAAGTTAACAAAATAGAGGATGAGAAGGAAAATGCAAAGTAGAGAAAACATGTCCCCTTTCCTGTTCAAGTTAGTGACCCTGGAAGCAAGCCTGGCCTTAGAAATGAGCGAGGCTTTCAATAAAGTTTACAGTTTTATTATTATACTGCTATGAAGATATATTAGTTACTTAAATGAGACACTTATTACTTAAAAGTAACTGGAAATGTTATAGAAATTTCCTTGATTTGTATTCAGGGATAAGAGAAGAACTCATTTTACAGAACAGATTTGAAGAGGTCATAGTAAATTAAACTAAAGCTTCTTTCTGATTATATCCAAGTTGCGTGTGATATATGTACCAGTTACATGGTAATTATCTCCAAGTTGACTATTTTGTATCTTACTCATTCCTGAATAAGAAGAAATCTATCTAGATCTAAAAACTTGTAACAGATGGTGTAAGTGGATTTCCCTTGACTTTGTTCTCCATTCATTTGTCAGTTGGAGAAATATCTTCTCAACTCTTTTACAGGAAGTTTTAGAAAGTAGTAGTTAAAAGTGACTTTAAAATAAGAAACACTGTGGTTCATACCTTGGCTCCACCACTTGCTGTATAACCTTGGGGAGTTATTTCAGTTTCCTCATCTGTCAAACTATGATACTATTACTTAACCTATAAGAGTGTGAAGATAAAGTGAGGTGACATATATAGCAGGATACATGAGATACATATAGTATTATATAGTGAACATGGGTTGCTGTGCATAATTCCTAGCCCAATTCCAAAAGTCCAATTTTTTAAATTTATGTTCTACTAAACTGACAAATCTTCTATTGTCCCCACAATTTTATACTTCAAGACTCTTATTATATGAAGCATATTTTTTAAAACCACTATACCAACATACATTGCTAAAATTTACCCTACTCTGTCCACCCATGCTATGTTGTTTATGGTAATGCTAGGTTCTATAACAAATAAGCTAAAATATCAATGGCTTATCCCAGTTCATGTCTTGCTGGAACAATTGTTCAATGGATATTCAGTGGCTTAACTTCCATGTGAAGATTTAGAAATTCAGTCTCCTCTCATCAGATGGCTCTGTCATTCCCTAACACCTTAGAATCCTTTAGCTTCAGCTAGAAAATAGAAAAATTCACAGTGGTGAGGATACCTACCTCTTAACCAGTTCTTCCTGGAAGTAACACACATTACATTCATTCACCTTCTTTTGGCAAAGAACAAGCCTATATCCAGATATGAGGAAGACAAGGAATATAATTTCTAGATGGTCAGTTGCTTTGAAATACAACTCTACACTATAACAGGAACATTGGTTTTCAGAAGACATCTACTTTTCTGCCATGCTGGCCAAAGATGTTTTTATTTCAGGGAACTACGTACTCAGGAATTAATACATTGCTATCACACTCTCACTACATCATGATTGAATGGTCATGGGGGTTGCAGTTTCTAACAGGATTTAGCAATGAAGTACTGATAGAGACTGAATGAATATGGTGGGGAGAAGAATAAAAAATCAGTATCCAAGCAATAGAAAGATTTGTACCCAATTTTATTGTTAGTACAGAATTTGAAATTCTGAACAAAAGAATAGAAGGAGAAAAGTTTTCAAACAACATTCTTCCATTTTCTTTCAGACTAGCAAATTTTTCTATCCTTAATAATTTATCATATATTGGCCAACACTTATGTTTGTAGATTCAATTCCAACAGCCTATTAGTAAGTATTTTACCATATTTTTGGCAACTGATTAATTATTGGTGCCAGGTTTCAGTTGTGCTGTGAAGTTTTGTTTACATCTGTGCATCTCAAAAGATTTTATTGGGAAGTTGGGAGAGGTAATATCTGGTAAAATTAGCCAGATACAATTTAGTACTAAAAAATGGTCTGGGGCACCTGGGTGGCTCAGTGAGTTAAAGCCTCTGCCTTCGGCTCAGGTCATGATTTCAGGGTCCTGGGATCGAGCCCCGCATCGGGCTCTCCGCTCAGCAGGGAGCCTGCTTCCTCCTCTCTCTCTGCCTGCCTCTCTGACTACTTGTGATCTCTGTCAAGTAAATATTTTTTTTAAATGGTCTATATTTTAAACTACGTAATAATCTGCCCCCAACTGACCTAACTTTATTTTCTGGCTATTTCCTCTGCTCTCTAGTCAGATATTTTTTCTCACTGTCCTACAGATAAGCTAAATCATTCCTACCTATGTGCTTTTATTTTGTTATCTTCTATGTCTCTAAATGCAATACTTTCAACTCTCTAAATATTATTCAATCTTTAAGTTCAACTCAACCATCATTTCTTCCATAAAATTATCACCCGTAACTCAACTTTCACTAATTCCAGTTTCCTTTGGACTACACAGTAGTTATGGCCTATAGAGTTTAGCATTGTAATACATGATGTTTGGCACACATGGTCCTAAGTTTTTTTTCTTCATTCTGTATGGGATGATTGCCTACCTAACAGATTTATAACTACTTTGTAGGCAATAACTATATACTTTCTGTATACCTTCATAGCATCAAAGAAAAATTTGAAATGTAATTGTAAAGAAAATAGCATGAGCTTTGCTTTCATGGAAATGATTTCTATACACCAATTTTGGCTTCTATATAAAGTTTATAATGCCACTGTGCCATGGAATTTTCTGCTTACTTAGAGAATGCTTGAGGAACCACTTTTTTTATTAAAAAAGTTCTTATTGTGGTAAAATATATATAACATAAACTTGCCATTTTAACCACTTTTAAGTGCACAGTTCTGTGGCATTAAGTACATTCATATTGTTGTGAAACCATCACCACCATACATTTCCAGAACTGTTTCACCACCTCAAACTGAAACTTCATAGTCATTAAATAATAACTCCACATTCCCTCTTTCCCTAGCCACTGGTAAATGTCATTATACTTGTTATGTTTATAAATTTGACTGCTCTGAATACCTCATATATGTAGAGCCATATAATATGTTTCTTCTTGTTTATTAAGTTATTTTACTTAGCACGTCTTCAAGATTGATCAACATAGTAGCATGTGTAAACATTTTATATTTTTAATACTGAATGATATGTCATTGTATGTAAAGTGATATCCCAATTTACTGCTCTTTGTTTTACTGCACTTCAGACATTGCATTTTTACAAATTGTCTTTACAAATTTGTACAAATTTACAGCCATCTCTCTCCTCTCCTCAGTCCTTCATAATCCCCGAGACACAAAAATATTGAAATTAGGCCAATTAATAACCCTAGAATAGCTTCTAAGTGTTCAAGAGAAAGGAAGAGTCACATGCCTCTCACTTTAAATCAAAAGCTGGAAATGATCAAGCTTAGTGAAGAAGTCATGTCAAAAAGCCAAAACAGGGGTGCCTGGGTGGCTCAGTGGGTTAAAGCCTCTGCCTTCGGCTCAGGTCATGGTCCCAGGGCCCTGGGATCGAGTCCTGCGTCAGGCTCTCTGCTCAGTGGGGAGCCTGCTTCCTCCTCTCTCTGCCTGCTTCTCTGCCTACTTGTGGTCTCCGTCTATCAAATAAATAAAATCTTAAAAAAAAAAGCCAGGGGAGGAGTCAAGATGGCGAAGAAGTAGCAGGCTGAGACTACATCAGGTAGCAGGAGATCAGCTAGATAGCTTATCAAACCATTGCGAACACCTACAAATCCAATGGGAGATCAAAGAGAGGAAGAACAGCAATTCTGGAAACAGAAAATCAACCACTTTCTGAAAGGTAGGACTGGAGGAGAAGTGAATCGAAAGCGATGGGAGGATAGACCGTAGTGGGGGAGGGGGGCCTGGCTCCCGGCAAGTGGTGAAGCAACGGAGCACTAAATTGGGACTTTTAAAAGTCTGCTCCACTGAGGGACATCACTCCAGAGGCTAAACTGGGGTGAAGCCCACGCGGGGTCAGCATGGCCCCAGGCACCGCTGGGCCACAGAAGGATCGGGGGTGTCTGAGTGTCACAGAGCTTGCAGGTATCGAAGTGGGGAAGCTGGCTACAGAGACAGAGCTGAGGAGTGAGCGCTCAGCTCGGGGTTACCTTGAACCGGTCGCATGCGGGGTGAGCTCGGAGCGTGGCCAGAGGCGAGGGAGATGGGAGTGGCTGGGGCTTTTCTCTGAGGGCACACAAAGGAGTGGGGCCCTGAACTCCCGGCTCCTCGAGGACGGAGATTGGGAGGTTGCCATTTTCATTCCCGTCCTCGGGAACTCTACAGAAAGCGTTTAGGGAACAAAAGCTCCCGAAAGTGAAACTGAGCGGATTACTTAGCCTGGCCCCTGGTAAGGGCAGTGCAGCTCTGCCTCGGGAAAAGACACTTGAGAATCACTACAATAGGCCCCTCCCCCAGAAGATCAACAAGAAATCCAGCCAAGACCAAGTTCACTTAACAAGGAGAGCAGCGGAACTCCAGAGGAGGAGAAAGCAAAGCGCGGAATTCATGGCTTTCTCCCCATGATTCTTTACTCTTGCAGTTAATTTAATTTTTTCTTTAATTTAATTTTTTTTCTTTTTCTCTTTTTCTGCTAAAATTTTTTTAACTTTTACCCTTTTCTTTTTTTAACATTTTTTAACTAGTTTATCTTAACAATACCTTTCCAAAAAAATAATAATCTTTTTTGAACCTTCATTATTATAGTCATATTTTATCCTTCATAGTATTTAACTTTATTTTCTGTATTCCCATAAGGGTTTTTTCCTTCTAAAAAATTTGGGATACAACTTCCTCTAGTGGAACAAAATACACCCTAAATCTAGCTCCGGGCTTGTTCTAGTACCCAGCCTGAGCAAATTCTCTCCACTTTCTTTTTCTTTATTCTCCCAACCAACTTAATCAACTCCTTTTTTTTAGAAATTAAAAAAAAAATTGTTTTTCATCTTTATAGGCATATTCCATCCCTTCATTGTGTTTACCCTTATATACATTTTTCATTCTTTAATATTTTGGGAGGTACTTTCTTCTAAGACACAAAGATACCCCACAATTAAGTGGGTGACCTTGTTCTAGTGATCAGTCTAATATATATATATTTTTTTCTTTTTTATATTTTTTCTTTATTTGTTTTCTTTTTTTTTAATTTTTTTTTCTGAAGTTTTTTTTAATCCCCTTTCTCCCCCCTCACGACTTGGGGTCTCTTCTGATTTGGTTAAAGGGCATTTTCCTGGGATCTTTGCCACCCTTTTAGTATTTTATTTGCTCCTTCACATATTCTTATCTGAACAAAATGATAAGGCGGAAAAACTCACCACAAAAAAAAACAACAAGAGGCAGTACCAAAGGCTAGGGACCTAATCAATACAGACATTGGTAATATGTCAGATATAGTGTTCAGAATGACAGTTCTCAAGGTTCTAGCCGAGCTCGAAATAGGCATGGAAGATATTAGAAAAACCCTCTCCAGAGAGATAAAAGCCCTTTCTGGAGAAATAAAAGAACTAAAATCTAAACAAGTTGAAATAAAAAAAGCTATTAGAGAGGTGCAATAAAAAATGGAGGCTCTTACTGCTAGGATAAATGAGGCAGAAGAAAGAATTAGTGATATAGAAGACCAAATGACAGAGAATAAAGAAGCAGAGCAAAAGAGAGACAAACAGCTACTGGACCATGAGGGGAGAATTTGAGAGATAAGTGACACCATAAGATGAAACAACATTAGAATAATTGGGATTCCAGAAGAAGAAGAAAGAGAGAGGGGAGCAGAAGGTATATTGGAGAGAATTATTGTAGAGAATTTCCCTAATATGGCAAAAGGAACAAGCATCAAAATCCAGGAGGTGCAGAGAACCCCCCTCAAAATCAACAAGAATTGGTCCACACCCCATCACCTAATAGTAAAACTTACAAGTCTTAGCGACAAAGAGAAAATCCTGAAAGCAGCCCGGGAAAAGAAGTCTGTAACATACAATGGTAAAAATATTAGATTGGCAGCAGACTTATCCACAGAGACCTGGCAGGCCAGAAAGAACTGGCATGATATATTCAGAGCACTGAATGAGAAAAACATGCAGCCAAGAATATTATATCCAGCTAGGCTATCATTGAAAATAGAAGGAGAGATAAAAAGTTTCCAGGACAAACAAAAACTGAAGAATTTGCAAACACCAAACCAGCTCTACAGGAAATATTGAAAGGGGTCCTCTAAGCAAAGAGAGAGCCTAAAAGTAGTAGATCAGAAAGGAACAGAGACAATATACAATAACAGTCACCTTACAGGCAATACAATGGCACTAAATTCATATCTCTCAATAGTTACCCTGAATGTTAATGGGCTAAATGCCCCAATCAAAAGACACAGGATATCAGAATGGATAAAAAAACAAAACCCGTCAATATGTTGCCTATAAGAAACTCATTTTAAACCCAAAGACACCTCCAGATTTAAAGTGAGGGGGTGGAAAACAATTTACCATGCTAGTGGACATCAGAAGAAAGCTGGGGTGGCAATCCTTATATCAGATCAATTAGATTTTAAGCCAAAGACTATAATAAGAGATGAGGAAGGACATTCTATCATACTCAAAGGGTCTGTCCAACAAGAAGATCTAACAATTTTAAATATCTATGCCCCTAACGTGGGAGCAGCCAACTATATAAACCAATTAATAACAAAATCAAAGAAACACATCAACAACAATACAATAATAGTAGGAGACTTTAACACGCCCCTTACTGAAATGGACAGATCATCCAAGCAAAAGATCAACAAGGAAATAAACGCCTTAAAAGACACACTGGACCAGATGGACATCACAGATATATTCAGAACATTTCATCCCAAAGCAACAGAATACAAATTCTTCTCTAGTGCACATGGAACATTCTCCAGAATAGACCAAGTCCTGGGTCATAAATCGGGTCTCAACCAGTATCAAAAGATTGGGATCATTCCTTGCATATTTTCAGGCCACAATGCTCTGAAGCTAGAACTCAATCACAAGAGGAAATTTGGAAAGAACCCAAATACACGGAGACTAAACAGCATCCTTCTAAAGAATGAATAGGTCAACCAGGAAATTAAAGAAGAATTGAAAAAAATTCATGGAAACAAATGAAAATGAAAACACCACGGTTCAATATCTGTGGGACACAGCAAAGGCAGTCCTGAGAGGAAAATATATAGCAGTACAAGCCTTTCTCAAGAAACAAGAAAGGTCTCAAATATACAACTTTACCCTACACATAAAGGATCTTGAGAAAGAACAAGAAAGAAAGCCTATACGCAGCAGGAGAAGAGAAATCATAAGGATCAGAGCAGAAAACAACGAAATAGAAACCAAAAAAACAATAGAACAAATCAACGAAACTAGGAGCTGGTTCTATGAGAGAATTAATGAGATTGATAAACCTCCGGCCAGACTCATCAAAAAGAAAAGAGAAAGGATCCAAATAAACAAAATCATGAATGAAAGAGGAGAAATCACAACCAACAACAAAGAAATACAAACAATTATAAGAACATACTATGAGCAACTCTACACCAGCAAATTTGACAATCTGGAAGAAATGGATGCATGCCTAGAGACATATAAACTACCACCACTGAGCCAGGAGGAAATAGAAAAACTTAACAGACACATAACCAGTAAGGAGATTGAAACAGTCATCAAAAATCTCCAGACAAACAAAAGCCCAGGGCCAGATGTCTTCCCAGGGGAATTCTACCAAACATTTAAAGAAGAATTAATTCATATTCTTCTGAAACTGTTCCAAAAAATAGAAATGGAAGGAAAACTTCCAAACTCATTTTATGAGGCCAGCATCACCTTGATCCCAAAACCAGACAAGGATCCCATCAAAAAAGAGACTTACAGACCAATGTCCTTGAGGAACACAGATGAGAAAATTCTTACCAAAATACTAGCCAATAGGATTCAACAGTACATTAAAAGGATTATGCACCATGACCAAGTGGGATTTATTACAGGGCTGCAAGGTTGGTTCAACATCCGCAAATCAATCAATGTGATACAAAACATTAATAAAAGAAAGAACAAGAACCACATGATACTCTCAATAGATGCTGAAAAAGCATTTGACAAAGTACAGCATCCCTTCCTGATTAAAACTATTCAAAGTGTAGGGATAGAGGGCACATACCTCAATATCATCAAAGCCATCTATGAAAAACCCACCGCTAATATCATTCTCAATGGAGAAAAACTGAAAGCTTTTCCGTTAAGGTCAGGAACACGGCAGGGATGTCCATGATCACCACTGCTACTCAACATAGTACTAGAAGTCCTAGCCTCAGCAATCAGACAACAAAAAGAAATTAAAGGCATCCAAATTGGCAAAGAAGAGTTCAAACTCTCACTCTTTGCAGATGATATTTTACTATATGTGGACAACTCAAAAGACTGCACTCCAAAACTACTAGAACTTGTACAGGAATTTAGTAAAATGTCAGGATATAAAATCAATGCACAGAAATCAGTTGCATTTCTCTACACCAACAACAAGACAGAAGAAAGAGAAATTAAGGAGTCAATCCCATTTACATTTGCACCCAAAACTATAAGATACCTAGGAATAAACATAACCAAAAAGGCTAAAAATCTATACTCAGAAAACTATAAAGTACTCATTAAAGAAATTGAGGAAGACACAAAAAAATGGAAAAATGTTCCATGCTCCTGGATTGGAAGAACAAATATTGTGAAAATGTCTATGCTACCTAAAGCAATCTACATATTTAATGCAATCCCTATCAAAATCCCACCCATTTTTTTTTTCAAAGAAACAGAACAAATAATCCTAAAATTTATATGGAACCAGAAAAGACCTCGAAAAAGACCTTGAAAAAGAAAGCCAAAGTTGGTGGCATCACGATTCCGGACTTTAAGCTCTATTACAAAGCTGTCATCATCAAGACAGTATGGTACTGGCACAAAAACAGACACATAGATCAATGGAACAGAATCGAGAGCCCAGAAATAGACTCTCAACTCTATGGTCAACTAATCTTCGATAAAGCAGGAAAGAATGTCCAATGGAAAAAAGACAGCCTCTTCAATAAATGGTGTTGGGAAAATTGGACAGTCAGTTGCAGAAAAATGAAATTGGACCATTTCCTTACACCACACATGAAAATAGATTCCAAATGGATGAGGGACCTCAATGTGAGAAAGGAATCCATCAAAATCCTTGAGGAGAACGCAGGCAGCAACCTCTTTGACCTCAGCCGCAGCAACATCTTCCTAGGAACATCGCCAAAGGCAAGGGAAACAAGGGCAAAAATGAAATATTAGGATTTCATCAAGATCAAAAGCTTTTGCACAGCAAAGGAAACAGTTAACAAAACCAAAAGACAACTGACAAAATGGGAGAAGATATTGACAAATGACATATCAGATAAAGGGCTAGTGTCCAAAATCTATAAAGAATTTATCAAACTCAACACCCAAAGAACAAATAATCCAATCAAGAAATGGGCAGAGGATATGAACAGACATTTCTGCAAAGAAGACATCCAGATGGCCAACAGACATATGAAAAAGTGCTCCACATCACTCGGCATCAGGGAAATACAAATTAAAACCACAATGAGATACCACCTCACACCAGTCAGAATAGCTAAAATTAACAAGTCGGGAAATGACAGATGCTGGCGAGGATGCGGAGAAAGGGGAACCCTCCTACACTGTTGGTGGGAAAGCAAGCTGGTGCAACCGCTCTGGAAAACAGCTTGTAGGTTCCTCAAAAAGTTGAAAATAGAGCTACCCTATGACCCAGCAATTGCACTACTGGGTATTTACCCTAAAGATACAAATGTAGTGATCCAAAGGGGCACGTGCACCCGAATGTTTATAGCAGCAATGTCTACAATAGCCAAACTATGGAAAGAACCTAGATGTCCATCAACAGATGAATGGATAAAGAAGCAGTGGTATATATACACAATGGAATACTATGCAGCCATCAAAAGAAATGAAATCTTGCCATTCGCAATGACGTGGATGGAACTAGAGGGTATCATGCTTAGTGAAATAAGTCAATCAGAGAACGACAACTATCATATGATCTCCCTGATATGAGGAAGTGGAGATGCAACATGGTGGGTTGGGAGGGTAGGAAAAGAAGAAAAGAAACAAGATGGGATTGGGAGGGAGACAAACCATAAGTGACTCTTAATCTCACAAAACAAACTGAGGGTTGCTGGGGGAAGGGGGGTCCGGAAAGGGGTGTGGGGTAATGGACATTGGGGAGGGTATGTGCTATGGTTAGTGCTGTGAAGTGTGTAAACCTGGCGATTCACAGACATGTACCTCTGGGGATAAAAATACTTTATATGTTTATAAAAAATTAAAAAAAATTAATTAAAAAAAAGCCAAGACAGGTGTTTTGCAACTACAGTTAGCCAAGTTGTCAATGCAAAGAAAAAGCTCTTGAAGATAACTAAAAGCACTTCTCCAAGTGTTCCTGGGTGGCTCTGTTAGTTAAGCATCCAAATCTTGATTTCAACTCAGGTTATGATCTCAGGGTCATGGGATCCAGCCCTCCACTGGGCTCTGTGCTCAGTGGGGAGTCTGTTTGAGATTTGTTCTCTCCCTCCACCCCTTCCCACTGCACTCACACACTCTCTCTCCTTTCTTTTTCTCAAATAAATAAATGAATCTTTTTCTTTTTTAAGTGCTACTCCAGGTGCACCTGGGTGACTCAGTTGGTTAAGTGTCTGCTTTCAGCTCAGGTCATGATCTCAGGGTCCTGATATCAAGCCTCATGTCAAGCTCCCTGCTCAGTGGGTGTCTGCTCCTCCTTATCCCTCTGCCCCTCCCCTTCTCAAATAAATAAATAAAATCTTTTTAAAAATAAAGTTAAAGAGTGCTACTCCAGGGAACATATGAATAATAAGATGAAACATGAAAAATATTCAAAATCACCAGCTATTAGGCAAATACAAATCAAAACCACAATGAGATGCCACCTTACACCAGTTAGAATGGCAAAAATTAACAAAACGGGAAAGAACAAATATTGGTAAGGATGTGGAGAAAGGGGAACACTCTTGCACTGTTGGTGGGAATGCAAGCTGGTACAGCTACTCTGGAAAACATTATGGACATTCCTCAAGATGTTAAAAATCAAGCTACCTTATGACCCAGAAATTGCACTACTAGGTATTTATCCCAAAGATACAGCTGTAGTGAAAAGAAGGGCCACATGCACCCCAATGTTCATAGCAGCAATGTCCACAATAGGCAAACTGAGGAAGAAGCTGAGATGCCTTTCAACAGAAGAATGAATAAGGAAAATGTGGTACATATATACAACGGGCTATTACTCTGCCATCAGAAAGGATGATAACCCACATTTATTGACATGGATGGAACTGGAGGGAATTGTGCTAAGTGAAATAAGTCAATCAGAGAAAGACAATTACCATATGGTTTCACCCATAAGTGGAACATAAGCAATAGCACTGAGGAACATAGAGGAAAGGAGGAAAAAATGAAGGGGGAGAAATTAGAGAGAGAGAGATGAATCCTGAGACATTATTGCCCTGGGAAACAAATGGAGGGTTTCGGATGGGAGGGGAGTGGAGAAGGGGTAGCTGGGTGATGGGTATTGAGGAGTGCACATGTTGTGATGAACCCTGGGTGTTATATGCAACTAATGAATCACTGAACCCTATATCAAAAACTAATGATATACTATACAGGGGCCAACTGAACATAATAAAAAAATAAATAAAAATAAAACAAAAGAACAACAAAGAAAATTCATAAAAACTGAAGAAAAAGTGCAAACAATAAAAGAAACCAAGGAATGGAAATAGAATGAGTACTAAATCAGACAAACTCCAAAGTGTGAATGACCAGGAAGGAAAGATAATGAAGAAAGGCAAAGAATAGGTGATATAATCAATACATGGTATACTTCAATCTGTCATCAGGTATATGTAAGACAATAAACTAATAAAGTTATCTCAATTAAAGAAAAAGAAACAGTTTCAACTCTGAAATAGGGAAAATTTTAATGGTCTATATAGAAAATCAAAACTGTCACAATATTCCCCTAGGCCAAAGCCTAATCCAGAGCAAGGCCTTAACTTTCTCAATTCTATGAAGATTGAGAGGGTGAGGAAGCTGCAAACTTAAAACCCAAAGAACAAAGAATCCAATCAAGAAATGGGCAGAGGACATGAACAGACATTTCTGCAAAGAAGATATCCAGATGGCCAACAGACACATGGAAAAGTGCTCCACATCACTCCGCATCAGGGAAATACAAATCAAAACCATAGTGAGATACCACCTCACACCATCCAGAATGGCTAAAATTAACAAGTCAGGAAATAACAGATGCTTGCGAGGATGCAGAGAAAGGGAAACCCTCCTACACTGTTGGTGGGAATGCAAGCTGGTTCAGCCACTCTGGAGTACAGCATAGAGATTCCTCTCTATTTCACCCATTCCCTTACCCACCTCCCCTCTGGCAACAACCAGTTTATTCTCTATATTTAAGAGTCTGGTCCCACATCGGGCTCTCTGCTCCGCGGAGAGCCTGCTTCCTCCTCTCTCTCCCTGCTTGCCTCTCCTGCCTACTTGTAATCTCTGTCTGTCAAATAAATAAATAAAATCTTTTTAAAAAAGAGTCTGGATTTTTGTCTCTTTATCTATTTTTTTTCATTCTATATATGAGTGAAATCATATGTATTTTTCTTCCTCTGACTGACTTATTGCACTTAACATCATACACTTTAGATCCATGCCTCTTGTTGCAAATGGCAAGATTTCATTCCCTTTATGGCTGAGTAATATTCCATTGTCTGTGTGTATGTATATTCCATTGTGATATATATATATATATCACTTCTTCTTTAATTGTTCATATGTCAATGGACACATGGGTTGCTTTCATATCTTGGCTATGGTAAACAACACTGAAATAAACAGGGTTGCATATATCTTTTTGAATTAGTGCTTTTGGATTATTTGGTAAATACCCAGTGGTGGAATTACTGAATCATAGGTTAATTCTACCTTTAATTTTTTGAGGAACCCCCATACTGTTTTCTATAGTGGCTACACCAGCTTGAATTTCCACCAACAAGGCATGATAGTTATTTTTTCTCAATATTCTTGCCAACATTTTTTATTTCTTATCTTTTTATTTTATTTTAAACATTCTGACAAGTGTTAGGTGATAGCTCATTGTGGTTTTGAATTGCATTTCCCTCAAGATGAGTGATGTTGAGCATATTTTCATGTGTCTGTTGGACATCTGTATGTCTTATTTGGAAAAATGTCTGTTCATGTGTTCTACCCATTTTTATTTGGGTTATTTGCTCTTTCTGGTGCCATGTTGTATAAGCTCTTTAAATATTTTAGATACTAACCCCCTATTGGATATACCATTTACAAATATCTTCTCCCATTCAGGGAGTTGTCTTTTTGTTTTGTTCATGGTTTTCTCCACTGTGCAAAAAGCTTTTTATCTTTGTGTAGTCCCAGTAGTGTGATTTTGCTTTTGTTTTCCTTGCATTAGGAGACAGACATAGAAAAATGTTTCTACAGCTAATACCAAAGATATTACTGCCTATGTTTTCTTCTAGGAATTTTATGGTTTCAGGTCTCATATTATGTCTTTCATCCATTTTGAGTTTATTTTTGTGTATGGTGTTAACATAGTGGTCCAGCTCCATTATTTTCCATGTGTAGTTGTGCAGTTTTGTCAACATCATTTGTTGAAGAGACTATCTTTTTTCCCATTGGATGTTCTTGTCTCCTTTGTCCTTAATTAATTGACCATATAATTATGGATTTATATCTGACCTCTCTATTCTTTTACTTTGATCTTTGTGTCTACTTTTGTATCAGTACCATACTGTTTTGATTACTACAGATTCGTAGTATATCTTTTAATCTGGAATTGTGATACCTCCAGCTTTGTTCTTCTTTCTCAAGATTTCTATGGCTATTCAGGGGTTTTGTGGCTCAATACAAATTTTGAAATTATTTGTCCTAGTTCTGAGAAAAATGGTGTTGGTATTTTGATAGGAATTGCATTAAACTGTAGATTGCTTTGGGTACTGTGAAATTTTTAACCATATCCATTTTCACAATCCATGACCAGACATATCTGCCCATTTGTGTCATCTTCAACTCTTTCACCATGATTTTAGTTTTCAAAATGCACTTAATCTCCTTGGTTAAGTTTATTCCTAGGTATTTTATTATTTTTGGTGCAGTTGTAAGTGGGATTGTTTTCTTAATTTCTTTTTCTGCTGCCTCATCACTATTGTACAGAAATGCAACAGATTTCTCTATATAGATTTTGTATCCTGTGACTTTGCTGAATTTAGTCCCAGTTTAGGTCATTTTTTAGTGGAATCTTTAGGGTTTTCTTTATAGAGTATCATGTAGTCTCCAAATAGTGAAAGTTTTACTTCTTCCTTACCAATTTGGTTACCTTTTATTCCTTTCTCTTGTCTGATTGCTGTGACTAGGACTTCTAGTAGTATGTTGAACAAAAGTGATGAGAGTGAACATCCTTGTTTTGTTCCTGATCTTAGAGTAAAAAGTAGTTTTTGCCACTGAGTATGATGTTAGCTGTGGATTTTTCATTTATGGCCTTTATTATGTTGAGGTATGTTTCCTTTAACCCACTTTGTTGAAAGTTTTTATTGTGACTAAATGTACTTTGTCAGATGTTTCGTTCTCCATCTATTGAAATGATCATAAGATTTTTATCCTTGCTTTTATTAATGTAATGATATCACACTGATTTACAAATATTGAACCACTGTCACATTACAGGAATAAATCTGACTTGATCATGGTAAATGATTTGTTTAATAAATTGTTGAATTTGATTTGTTAATATTTCGTTGAGGATTTTTGCATCAATATTTATTAAAGATGTTGCCTGTAGTTTTCTTTTTTTTTTGTAGTTTCTTCATCTGGTTATAGTATCAGTGTAATGCTGGCATCACTGAATGAATTTAGAAGCTTTCCTTCCTCCTATTTTTTGAAGACCTTGAGAAAATTAGGTATTAACTATTTTTTAAATTTTGGTAGAATTCATCTGTGAAGTCATCTGGTTCTGGACATTTGTTTTTTGGGAGATTTTTGATTATAGATTCTGTTTCTTTGCCAGTTATCAGTCTGTTTTTTCTATTCCTGTTTTTGTTTTGGTAATTTATATGTTTCCAGGAATTTATCCATTTCTTCTAGGTTGTCCAGTTTGTTGGCATATAGTTTTTCATCACAATAATCTTAAAATGTTTGTATTTCTATGGTGTTGGTTGTTATTTCACCTGTCTCATTTGTGTTTTTACTTTGGTTTGTTAGGAAATTTTTTATTACACACTCAATTTCATTGCTAATAATCAATCTGTTCAAATTTTCTATTTCTTCCTATTTAGTTTGGGGAGGTTATATGTTTCTAGAAATTTATCCATTTCTTCTAGGTTGTTCAATTTATTAGCATATAATTTTCACAATATTCTCCTATAATCCTTTGTATTTCTGTGGTGTTGTTATTTATCCTTTTTCATCTCTGATTTTATTTATTTGAGTCCTCTCTCTCTTTTTTAATAAGTCTGAATAAGGTTTATCAATTTTGTTGATCTTTTTAGAGAACTAGTTCCTTGTTTCATTGATCTGTTCTGTTGTTTTTTTAGTCTCTATTTCATTTATTTCTGTTCTAATATTTATTATTCACATCCTTCTACTAGCTTTGGTCTTTGTTCTTTTTCTAGTTCCTTTAAGTGTAAGGTCAGGTATTTTATTTGAAAATATTCTTGCTTCTTGAGTTAGGCCTGTATTGTTATAATCTTCCTTCTTAGAACAGCTTTTGCTGCATCCCAAAGATTTTGGACCATTGTGTTTTCATTTTTACTTGTCTCCAGGTTTTTTTTTCTCTTTGATTTCTTAGTTGAATCATTCATTGTTTAGTAGCATGTTATTTCCCTTCCATATATTTGTGTTCTTTCCAGGATTTTTCTTATGGTTGATTTTTAATTTTACAGCATTGTAGTTAAAAAGACATATGATATGATTTCAAGCTTTTTAAAATTTATTGACTTGTTTTGTGGCCTAACACGTGATCTATTCTGGAGATGCTTCCATGTGTACTTCAAAAAATATGGAACCCACTGTTTTTGGATGGAATGTTCTGAGTAATCTGTTAGGTCCAACTGATCTAACGTGTCATTCAAAGCCACCATTTCCTTTTTTTAAAAAATTTCTTTGTCTGGATTATCTATCCATTGACACAAGTGGGATATTAAAGCCCCCTACTATTATTGCATTACTATTAATTTCTTCCTTTATGTTTGTTAATAGTTACTTAAATGTATTTGGGTGCTCCCATATTAGGTGCATAAATATTTAAAAGTTTTATATCTTCTAATTGGATGGTTCCTTTTATGATTATTGAGTGTCCTTTTTTGTCTCGTGGTACAGTCTGTTTTAAAGTCTATTTTGTCCAATATATGTATTGTTACCCCAGCTTTCTTTTCACTTTCATTTGCGTGATAAATGCTTTTCCATCCCTTCATTTTTAATCTGCATGTGTCTTCAGGTCTGAAATGAGTCTATTATAGGCAGCATGGAGTTTTTTTTTTTTTTAATCCACTGTCACCTGTGTCTTTTGATTGGAACATGCAATCCATTTACATTCAAAGTAATTATTGTTAGGCACATATTTATTTTCATTTTTTTATTTATTTTACAATTGTTTTTCTTGTGCTTCTCTGTTACTTTCCTCTCTTGTTATCTTCTGTTGTGGTTTGATGGCTTTCTTTAGAGATATGCCTGGATTCCTTTCCCTTTATCTTTTTGTATATCTATTACAGGTTTTTTATTTGTGGTTACCATTAGGTTTGTATACACTATTCTATTCATAAAATAATCTATATTACACTTGTGGTCACTTAAGTTTGAACCCATTTTATAAGGACTAAATTTTTACCTCCCACACATTTAATATATATAATACTTTATATTATTTTGTGTGTTCTTTGGTTTTTATAGATACAATTGATTTTACTGCTTTTGTGTTTTAACCTCTGTACTGGTTTTATAATAGATTAATCTACTACTTTTATTACATTTGTATGTACCTGTAACATATGTTATTTTTCTAATTTTCTTACTCTTAATTATAGCCTTTCCTTTCCACTCAAAGAACTCCCCTTAACATTCTTGTAAGGCTGGTTTAGTGGAAATGAATTCCTTTAAATGTTGTTTATCTAGGAAAATCTATATATCTTTCTATTCTGAATAGTAGCCTTGCTGGATAGAATATTCTTGGTTGCAGGGTTTATTTTTCCTCCTGGCATTTGAAAATATCATGCCACTTGCATCTGACCTGTAAAGTTTCTGCTGAGAAATCATATGATAACCCTATGGGGTTTCCTTTGTGTATAACTTCTTTCTCTTACTATTTTTAAAATTCCCTTATGTGTAACTGCATTTTTGTGCTGCTTTTTTGTGCTCGTTTTTGCCATTTCAATTTTATGTGCCTTGTGTTGATTTTGTTGGGGGATCTCTGTGCCCTCTGGATCTGGATCTCTGTTTCCTTCCCCAGATTTGAGATACTTTTCCAGCTATTATTTAGAATATTATTTTTTCTCAAGTTTACATGAAATATTTTCTAGGATAGACTATATGTAAGGCCACAAAACAAGTTTTAGCAAATTCAAGAAGATGAAAATCATAGCAAGTACCTTCTCTGGCCACAATAGCATGAAAGTAGAGATCAATAAGAAGAGGGGAAATGGAAAACTCATGACCACATATAAATCAAATAATATTATCTTGAACAACTAAATGGATTAAATGAGAAAGTAAAAGGATTTTTTTTAAATGATACATACAAAATGGAAACAACATACCATAACTTATGTGATGCTACAAAAGTAAAGGGACTAAGACAACCACCAAAAAGGTGAAAAGACAACCTATATAATGGGAAAACATACTTGCAAACAATATATCTGATAAGAAGTTACAATCCAAAACATAAAAGTTACTCATACAACTCAATAGCAAAAATAGATGAGTAAATTAACAAATAATCCAATTAAAAAATGAGCAAAGGAGATGAATAGACATTTCTCCTATGGAGATAAATGAGAGGCTAACAGGTACATGAAAAATGCTAACAGATACATGAAAAAATGCTCAACATCACTAGTCATTAGGGAAATGAAAATTATAACCACAATTAAATATCACTTCATGTATGTTAAAATGTCCATCACCAAAAAAAAAAAAAAAGATATAACAAATGCTGGCATGGATGTGGAAAAAAGGGAACTCTTATACACTGTTGGTGGGATTGTAAATTGGTACAGTCATTAAGGAAAACAGTATGGAGGATCCTCAAAACATTAAAAATAGAACTACCATATGATCCAGGAAGTCCATATCTGAGAATATATCCAAAGATAACAAAAACACTAACTTGAAAAGATATCCACACCCCCCGTTCGTAAGTATCATTCTTTACAATAGCCAAGACATCCTAAGTGTCCACTGATAGGTAAATGGATAAAGAAGTTGTGTGTGTGTGTGTGTGTATTCCAGTCATAAAAAAATGAGGAATTCCTACCATTTGTGACATCATAGATGGACCTTGAATGCATTATGCTAAGTCAAAGAAAGAAAAATACTGTATGACCTCACTTATATGTTGATGTTAAACAAAACAAAACAAAACAAAAAAATCCCAAACTATAGAAAAAGAAATCAGACTTGTGGTTACTAGAAGTGGAGGGGTGGGGGTGTGGATTAGAGGAAGGTTGTCAAGTTGTATAAGCTTTCAGTTATAAGGTAAATAAAGGTAAATAAGTACTAAGGATATAATGTACAACATGATAGCTATAGCTAATGCTACTGTATGACATATAAGGAAATTGTTAAAAGAATAAATTATAAGAGTTCTTATCACAAGGAGTATTTTTCCCTTTAGTCTTTTCCTCTTTTCTTTTTATTGTCTCAATATGAGAAAATTGGTATTACTTAAACCTATCATGGTAATCCTTCCAAAATGTGTGTAAATCAAACCATCCTGCGATACAACTTAAACTTACACAGTAATGTATGTCAGGTATTTTTCTCAATAATATTGAAAGAAAACAAATAAAATGTGAAAATAATGGGCACAGTACCTATATCAGAATGTATTCTTCTCTGCAGTCAAAAAGCACTGAAATTGTTTTGAAAAGAAATAAGTTAATTCCCATTGACTTCAAATTCATTGGTGGCAGTCACTGAAGAGTGGTGATCATTGATACATCACATTAACAAAAGACACAAAAACAATATGATCCTCTTAATTGATGCAGAAAAAGCATTGGACAAAATACAATATCCTTTCTTGTTTAAAACTCTTCAAGTGTAGGAATAGAGAGACTATACCTCAGTATCATAACAGACAGCTCTGAAAAGCCCACAGCAAATATCATTCTCAATGGGGAAAAACAGAGCTTTTCCCTTAAGGTCAAGAACACAACAGAGATGCCCATTCTCACCACTTTTGTTCAACATAATACTAGAAGTCCTAGCCTCAGCAATCAGACAACAACAACAACAACAACAACAAAAACAGGCATTCAAATTGACAAAGAAGAAGTCAAACTCTCTCTCTTCACAGATAACATGATACTTTATGTGGAAAATCTAAAAGATTCCATCCCCAAATTATTAGAACTCATACAGCAAGTCAGCAATGTGGCAAGATAAAAAAATCAATGCACAGAAATCAGTTGCCTTTTTAAAAATTTTTTATTTACTTTTTTCTTTTTAGCATAACAGAATTCATTGTTTTTGCACCACACCCAGTGCTCCATGCAATGCATGCCCTCCATAATACCCACCACCTGGCTCCCCCAATATACTACCAATGTGATTGAGGCAAGATAAATTAAGAAATTGATTCCATTTACAATAGCATCAAAAACCATAAGATATTTAGGAATAAGCCTAAACAAAGAGGTAAAGGGTCCATACTCTAGAAACTACAGAACATATGAAAGTAATTAAAGAAAACACAAAGAGATGGAACAACATCCCACGCTCATGAATTAGAAGAATAAACGTGAAAATGTCTGTGCTACCCAGAGCAATCTACACATTCAATGCAATCCCTACCAAAATAGCATTGACATTTTTCACAGAGCTGGAACAAGCAATCCTAAAATTTATATGGAACTATAAAAGACCCTGAATCACCAGGGAAATGTTGAAAATGTTTGAAAAAGAAAACCAAAGCTGGGGGCATCACAATGCCTGACTTCAAACTTTATCCCAAAGCTGTGATCATCAAGACAGCATGGTATTAGTACAAAAACAGACACGTAGATCAATGGGACAGAATAGAGGCCCCAGAAATGAACCCTCAACTCTATGGTCAACTAACCTTCAACAAATCAGGAAAGATTATCCAATGGAAAATACAGTATCTTCAATAAATGGTGCTGGGAACATTGGACAGCCACATGCACAAGACTGAAACTGGAACATTCTCTTATACCATACACAAAGATAAACTCAAAATGGATGAAATACTTCAATGTGAAACAGAAATCCATCAGAATTCTAGAGGAGAACACAGGCAGCAACCTCTTTGACCTTGGCCACAGCAACTTCTTGCTAGGCATGTCTCCAAAGGCAAGGGAAACAAAAAGAAAAATGGACTTTTGGGACTTCATCGAGATAAAAAGCTTTTGCACAGCAAAGGAAACAGTCAACAAAACTAAGAGGCAAATCATGGAATGGGAGAAGATATCGGCAAATGACAGATAAAAGAGCTGGTATCCAAGAGCTATAATGAATTTCTCAAACTTAACACCCAAGAAACAAATAGTCAAGTCAATAAGGGGGAAGAAGATGTGAACAAAAACTTCTCCAAAGAAGACATACAAATAGGTATCAGACACATGAAAAAATGTTCAACATCACTAGCTATCAGGGAAATACAAATCAAAACCACAATGAGCTACAACCTTACACCAGTTAGAATGACAAAAATTAACAATATAGGAAACAACAAATTTTAGCGAGAATGTGGATAAAAGGCAATCCTCTTACACTGTTGGTGGGAATGCAAGCTGGTACAGCCACTCTGGAAAACAGTATGTAGTTTCCTCAAGATGTTAAAAATAGAGCTACCCTATGACCTGGCAATTGCACTACTAAGTATTTACCCCAAAGATACAGATGTAGTTAAAAGAGGGGGCACCTGCACCCCAATGTTCATAGCAGCAATGTTCACAATAGCCAACCTGTGGAAGGAGCCAAGCAGGTCCTTCAACAGAATGGATAAAGGACATGTGGTTCATATATAAAATGGAATATTACTCAGCCATCAGAAAGGATAAATACCCACAATTTACATCAACATGGATGGTACTGGAGGGGATTATCCTAAGTGAAATAAGTCAAGCAGTGAAAGACAATCATCTCACGGTTTTCTTCATATGTGGAACATAGGGCTAGTGTGGAGGACCACAAGGGAAGGGATGGAAAACTTTATGAGAAGAAATCAGAGAGGGAGACAAACTATGAGAGACTCTGCATTCCAGGAACCGAACTGAGGGTTACAGCAGGGAGGGAGGTGGAGCGATGGGGAAACCAGGTGATGGGTATTAAGGGGGGCATGTGTGGCGGAGAACACTGTGTGTTATAGCCAACTAATGAATCTTTGAACACTACCAAAAAAATATGATATACTATATGTTGGCTGATTGAACAAAACAAAAAAAAGGAGTAAATTAAAAAATAAATATTTTTTTAGATTAAAATAAGATTAAAACTCTCTAGGGTTTCTCTGAGCTATCCAGTTAAGACTTTTGAAATTATAATAGAGTCACCATGATGAAAAAGAAAGATTACTGACTCAGAAATCACCTTTTTTTTCTTTATTAACATATAATGTATTGTTTGTATCAAGGGTACAATCTGTGATTCAACAGTCATACACAAATCACAGCACTCACCACAGCATATATCCTCCCCAGTGTCCATCACCAAGCCACCTCATCCCTCCCATTCCTTCGCCCCTCCCCCCAGCAACCTCAGTTTGTTTCTTGAGATTGAGTCTCTTATGGGGCGCCTGGGTGGCTCAGTGGGTTAAAGCCCAGGATCCTGGGATAGAGCCCCGCATCAGGCTCTCTGCTCAGCAGGGAGCCTGCTTCCTCCTCTCTCTCTCTCTCTGCCTGCCTCTCTGCCTACTTGTGTTCTCTGTCAAATAAATAAAATCTTTAAAAATAAGAGTCTCTTATGCTTTGTCTCCCTCTCTGGTTTTGTCTTGTTTCATTTTTCCCTCCTTTCCCCTATGATACTCTGTCTTTCTCAAATTCATCATATCAGTGAGATCATAGGATAATTTTCTCTCTCTGATTGACTTATTTTGCTTAACATAATACCCTCTAGTTCCATCCACATTGTTGCAAATGGCAAGAAGAAATCACCTTTTTACAATATAAATCTGACCAGGTCCCCTGAAAATACATTCATCTCCCTTATTCTTCATATCCAATCCACCCCTGACTTGCCAGTTTTACTTCCTAAATATTTTCCAAATATGTACACTTTTTTCCTCTAGCCTGGTTCAAACAAACATCATTTTCCATCTTGACAAATATAACTCTTTCTTCAGTACTGTACATGTACATGTATCTACATGCATCCCATATTATTTTAATAGTACAGCCAGGATAGTCTTTTCAGAATGAAAATGTAATCACGCCGTCTCAACTGACCCATGCTTGTAATTCTCCAATGACTTTCTAGTGCCATTAGGATGCAAACTAATTCATTAATGTAGCCAGTCTAAGCCCTTTAATGGGCCACCTTGGAACTACTTCTCCATTCTAGGATTTCTTATTATTCTACTTACTCCACTATCTTTTATTCTGGGACTACATTTTTTTTTCCATCAACATACCCACTGCTCCCTTGCCACCACTATGCTCTAACCACACCAGTCTTAGTTGGATCTTTCATACGTACTATTCTTCCCCTAACTTAGTGTCTTTGCACATACTATTCTGTCTCCATGAAATGTCTGTATTTTTTTCTCATATCCAATTAATGCCAACTCAACTTATCAATTAGTTTTAAGCATCACTTGCTCAGGGAAACCTTCCATAATCACCTAGAATAAGCCAATATCCATATTATAGAATCTCTTTGACCATATGTCCCTCCTTTATAACACTCATCACATTTGTAATTTCACATCTATTTCTTATAATATTTGATAAATGTGTCTTCCATATTAGTCAATGAACTTGAAAAGGACAGGTCACTACAACAACCCCAGAATCTAACATAGTTCCTTCCACATAATAGGCTTTTGAGGAAGATTGCCTGGATTATAGTCCTAGCTAGTATCTATTTTTCTATGTTTTTCTTGATTTTTCAAGGAGTATAATCTCTCTATGCTTCAACCTTCTCACCTTCAAGATAAAAATAACAATATCTTTACAGTTACTTCTAATAGCCAAATAAGATATAATAATTGATAAGACACAATTATTTATTTTTGAAATTTTGATGTATAGTGCGTATCTGTGAAGTGAAGAATAAAATTAATAAAACTAGTACTATTGCATAGGTGTGGTGCATAAACAACTAGCAATGGGTGTGGTGCATAAACAATGAATTATGGATCACTGAAAAGAAAACTAAAATTAAATTTAAAAGAAACCCTAGTACTGTTATATATTGGGTATAGATTGGAATAACACTGTATGTGTTATGGCTGCAGTAACACCTCCAGAAAGGTGTAGATGGCAGACATATGAATAACTTCCTATCTCAGGTTAAATCCACTATTTCTCAAGCATTTGTGGCTATACTTTTTAATGGATAGAAATTGATGTCTGTTGGGGCGCCTGGTGGCTCAGTGGGTTAAGCCTCTGCCTTTGGCTCAGGTCATGATCCCAGGACCTGGGATCAAGCCCCACATCGGGCTCTCTGCTCAGCAGAGCCTGCTTCCTCCTCTCTCTCTGCCTACCTCTCTGCCTACTTGTGATCTCTATCTGTCAAATAAATATTTAAAAATAAAAAAAAGAAATTGATGTCTGTCAATGACCCTAAAAATCATTTTCCTATAGCCCATATATCTCTACCCACAGCCTCATTCCTCTTGTGCAAGTGACATAATTGTCATGTTCTAGTAGGAACTTTCAGGGTTGATGAATTGGTTCTGAAAATAGGTAATTTCAGAGATGGGATCCACATCCAAAAATGGCCTCTGTTCAGCTCATACTCTTATGGGAGAAAGTTAAGATGTTCCTGAACCATATTGTTAGAGAACTAGAGTGAGAGGAAGAGAGAAGAGATTTTATGTTTAAAACTAGCCAAATTTTCCTTTTACAAAAGATTTACCTTCTGCCACAAAAAGATATTGACTATAACTAAGATTTATACCAAGAAGCTATTATGTCAGGAAAAAAAGGATAACTAAGGCAGTAGGTACATATGTCTTGCTGACTACTGGATTCTGGTGTCTAACACAAGACCTAGCATGAAATATGCCCTCAGTAAATATTTGTTGTAAGAATAAATTATGTGAATGAAAAAAAATAAATGAAAAAAATAGAGCAACATTGGCAAATGTAACTGGAAGCAAGGAACAAACACATTACTTGTCATTGAAGACCACTCATTCCATCTCAGAGGGTTAGTTCTTGCTTTAGTGTCCACTTAATCCTTTACAATTTACTCAAGGCATAAAGATGCTTCAATATCAGATATCTCAAGATCTTGTATGAGATCAAAAGGTCCCATCAGTAACAGATGTAGCTAAGACCAATGAATGTCAGTGAAATTAGTACCAAATTTTAGCCTACAAATTCCATTTCAAAATATTTGTACTCACTTCTTCTTGGGTCCCAAGAGTGCCATACCATTCAAAAGTGAGTCACAACTAGTAAACATTTCTTGACTCTGTTTTGATGACATAGCACCTGACAACTGAAGTAGAATATAAATCTGGAAGATTCTCATAGGATAGTACATTTAACTTATTTTTATGAGTACAGAGGAGAAAGAACATGAAAAAATATTACCATGATAAGTGCCATTGGAGAAAGAGCCAGAATTTTTACTTTACCCTCATGGGGATGGGTAGTAATTAAAATAATTATTGCTCAGTGCTTTTTATATTAAACAAAAAATAAAGACCTATTTTTAAGAGTACTCTCATCAAACAGTACATACACACACATCTCATTTAAATGTGTGTGTATTAACATGATATATGAGTATATATCATATGTGTATATACCATGTAAATATATCATATATGTATGTACACTACATATATAATCATGTAAATATAATGTGTATATACACACATTACATATATGTAATATATATAATATATATTATATATGTGTGTACATATACATATATATGTATATATCATGTAAATATATGATTAGGGCTAGTTTTTCCACATGAAAAGAAATGGAAGAAAAGATCATTTTAACTAAACAATAATCACAGTGAGTTAATGTGCTTATTTCATGTTTTTTTTTTTCATTTAGTTTGGTTTAAAATTCTTTATTTTTCAGCATTCTATTTTTTTAATTTCTTTTCAGCGTAACAGAATTCATGGTTTTTGCACCACACCCAGTGTGCCATGCAATGCGTGCCCTCCATAAAACCCACCACCTGGCTCCCCCAACCTCCCACCCCCCGCCCCATCAAAACCCTCAGATTGTTTTTCAGAGTCCATAGTCTCTCATGGTTTATCTCCTCCCCAATTTCCCTCAAATCCCTTCTCCTATCCATCTTCAGATATCCTCCGTGTTATTTGTTATGCTCCGCAAATAAGTGAAACCATATGATAATTGACACTCTCTGCTTGACTAATTTCACTCAGCATAATCTCTTCCATTCCTGTCCATGTTGCTACAAAAGTTGGGAATCCATCCTTTCTGATGGAGGCATAATACACCATAGTGTATATGGACTACATCTTCTTTATCCATTCGACTGTTGAAGGGCATCTTGGTTCTTTCCACAGTTTGGCGACCGTGGCCATTGCTGCTATAAACATTGGGGCACAGATGGCCCTTCTTCTCACCACATCTGTATCTTTGGGGTAAATACCCAGTAGCTCAATTGCAGGGTCATAGGGAAGCTCTATTTTTAATTTCTTGAGGAATCTCCACACTGTTCTCCAGAGTGGCTGCACCAACTTGCATTCCCACCAACAGTGTAAGAGGGTTCCCTTTTCTCCACATCCTCTCCAACACACGTTGTTTCCTGTCTTGCTAATTTGGGCCATTCTAACTGGTGTGAGGTGGTATCTCAATGTGGTTTTAATTTGAATCTCCCTGATGGCTAGTGATGATGAACATTTTTTCATGTGTCTGATAGCCATTTGTATGTCTTCATTGGAGAAGTGTCTGTTCATATCTCCTGTCCATTTTTTGATATGATTATCTGTTTTGTGTGTGTAGAGTTTGAGAAGTTCTTTATACATTCTGGATATCAACCTTTTGTGTGTACTGTCATTTGCAAATATCTTCTCCCATTCTGTGGGTTGCTTCTGTGTTTTGTTGACTGTTTCCTTTGCTGTGCAGAAGCTTTAGATCTTGATGAAGTCCCAAAAGTATATTTTCACTTTTGTTTCCTTTGCCTTTGGAGACATATCTTGAAAGAAGTTGCTGTGGCTGATATCAAAGAGGTTACTGCCTATGTTCTCCTCTAGGATTCTGGTGGATTCCTGTCTCACATTGAGGTTCTTTATCCATTTCGAGTTTATCTTTGTGTACGGTGTAAGGGAATGGTCGAGTTTCATTCTTCTACATATAGCTGTCCAATTTGCCCGGCACCATTTATGGAACAGACTATCTTTTTTCCACTTTATATTTTGTCCTGCTTTGTCGAAGACTATTTGACCATAGAGTTGAGGGTTCATATCTGGGCTCTATACTCTGTTCCATTGGTCTATGTGTTGTTCTTATGCCAGTACCATGCTTTCTTGGTGATCACAGCTTTGAAGTAAAGCTTGAAATCAGGTAACGTGATGCCACCAGCTTTATATTTGTTGTTCAACATTTCCTTAGTGATTCGGGGTCTATTCTGATTCCATACAAATTTTAGGATTATTTGCTCCAGCTCTTTGAAAAGTACCGGTGAAATTTTGATGGGAATGACATTAAAAGTATAGATTGCTCTAGGTATTATAGACATTTTAACAATGTTTATTCTTCCGATCCAAGAACAGGGAATGGTCATCCATCTTTTTATATCTTCTTCAATTTCTTTCAAGAGAGTTCTGTAGTTCCTCGAGTACAGATCGTTTGCCTCTTTGGTTAGGTTTATTCCCAGGTATCTTATGTTTCTTGGTGCTATAGTAAATGCAATTGATTCTCTAATTTCCCTTTCTGTATTTTCATTGTTAGTGTATAAGTAAGCCACTGATTTCTGTACATTGACTATGTATCCTGCCACGTTACTGAATTGCTGTATGAGTTCTAGTAGTTTGGGGGTGGAGTCTTTTGGGTTTTCCATATAAAGTATCATGTCATCTGTGAAGAGAGAGTTTGACTTCATCCTTGCCAATTTGGATACCTTTTATTTCTCTTTGTTGTCTGATTGCTGTTGCTAGGACTTCTAACACTATGTTGAACAAGAGTGGTGAGAGTGGGCATCCTTGTCTTGTTCCTGATCTCAACGGGAAGGCTGTGAGCTTCTTCCCATTGAGGATGATGTTTGCTCTGGGTCTTTCATAGATAGGTTTTATGAAGTTCAGGAATGTTCCCTCTATCCCTATACTTCGAAGCGTTTTAATCAGGAACGGATGCTGGATTTTGTCAAATGCTTTATCTGCATCAATTGAGAGGACCATGTGGTTCTTCTCTCTTCTCTTATTGATTTGTTCTATCACATTGATTGATTTGCGAATGTTGAACCATCCTTGTAACCCAGGGATGAATCCCACCTCGTCATGGTGGATGATCTTTTTAATGTGCTGTTGGATCCTGTTTGCTAGGATCTTGTTGAGAATCTTAGCATCCATATTTATCAGTTATATTGGTCTGAAATTCTCCTTTTTGGTGTGGTCTTTGCCTGGTTTGGAGATCAGGGTAATGCTGGCTTCATAAAGAGTCTGGAGGTTTTCCTTCTGCTTAAATACTTTGGAATGGTTTCAGGAGAAGAGGTGTTATTTCTACTTTAAAAGTTTGGTAGAATTCCCCAGGGAATCCGTCAGGTCCTGGCTGTTATATTGTTATATTGGCACATAACTGTTGATAATAGCTTCTGATAATTGTTTCTTCTTCCTTGGTGTGAATTGTGATCTCTCCCTTTTCATTCATAATTTTATTAATTTGAGCTTTCTCTCTTTTCTTTTGGATTAGTGTGGCCAATGTTTTATCGATCTTATTGTTTCTTCGAAAAAAACAGTTCTAGTTTCATTGATACGTTCTACTGTATCTCTAGTTTCTACCTCATTGATCTCTGCTCTAATCTTGATTATTTCCCTTCTTGTGTGTGGAGTTGGTTAATTTGTTGTTGATTTTCCAGTGCTTTAAGGTGTGGAGACTGCTGTTGTCTTCTAGATTTTTCAATTTTTTTGAGGGAGGCTTGGATGGCTATGTACTTCCCCCTTAGGACCGCCTTTGCTGTATCCCATAGGTTTTGGACCAAAGTGTCCTCATTCTCATTGGTTTCCATGAATTGTTGTTTAAGTTCTTCATTGATCTCCTGGTTGATCCAAGCATTCTTAAGCAAGGTCGTCTTTAGCTTCCAGGTGTTTGATTTCCTTCAAAACCTTTCCTTGTGGTTAAGCTCCAGTTTCAAACACTGTGATCTGAGAATATGCAGGGAATAATCTAAGTCTTTTGGTATCGGTTGAGTCTCGATTTGTGACCCAGTATGTGGTCTATTCTGAAAAGGTTCCATGTGCACTTGAGAAGAATGAGTATTCTGTTGTTTTAGGGTGGAATGTATTGTATTTATCTATGAGGTTCATATGTTCCAATGTGCCATTCAATGCCTTTGTTTCTTTATTGATTTTCTTCAATGGATTTCTGCAATGAATGATCTATTCCTGAGAGAGGCGTGTTAAGATCTCCTACTATCAATGTATTCATATCAGTATGACTCTTTATCTTGATTAATAGTTTTCTTATGTAATTGGCTGCTCCCATATTGGGGGCATAGATATTTAAAATTGTTATATCATCTTGGTGGATACTCCCTTTAAGAACGATGTAGTGTCCTTCTGTATCTCTGACTACAATCTTTAGTTTAAAATCTAATTTATCTGATATGAGAATCGCCACCCCGGCCTTCTTTTGATGCCCATTGGCTTGAAAGATGCTTCTCCATCCCTTCACTTTTTTTTTTTCATTTCTTTTCAGCGTAACAGAATTCATAGTTTTACACCACACCCAGTGCTCCATGCAGTGCATGCCCTCCATAACACCCACCACCTGGCTCCCCCAACTTCCCATCCCCCGCCCCTTCAAAACCCTCAGGTTGTTTTCAGAGTCCATAGTCTCTCATGGTTCATCTCCCCCCAATTTCCCTCAACTCCCTTCTCTCCATCTCCCCATGTCCTCCATGTTATTTGTTATGCTCCACAAATAAGTGAAACCATATGATAATTGACTCTCTCTGCTTTACTTATTTCACTCAGCATAATCTCTTCCAGTCCCGTCCATGTTGCTACAAAAGTTGGGTATTCATCCTTTCTGATGGAGGCATAATACTCCATAGTGTATATGGACCAAATCTTCCTTATCCATTCGTCTGTAGAAGGGCATCTTGGTTCTTTCCACAGTTTGGCGACTGTGGCCATTGCTGCTATAAACATTGGGGTACAGATGGCCCTTCTTTTCACCACATCTGTATTTGGGGGGTAAATACCCAGTAGCGCAATTGCAGGGTCATAGGGAAGCTCTAGTTTTAACTTCTTGAGGAATCTCCACACTGTTCTCCAGAGTGGCTGCACCAGCTTGCATTCCCACCAACAGTGTAAGAGGGTTCCCCTTTCTCCACATCCTCTCCAACACACGTTGTTTCCTGTCTTGCTGATTTTGGCCATTCTAACTGGTGTGAGGTGGTATCTCAATGTGATTTTAATTTGAATCTCCCTGATGGCTAGTGATGATGAACATTTTTTCATGTGTCTGATAGCCATTTGCATGTCTTCATTGGAGAAGTGTCTGTTCACATCTTCTGCCCATTTTTTGATATGATTATCTGTTTTGTGTGTGTTGAGTTTGAGAAATTCTTTATAGATCCTGGATATCAACCTTTTGTCTGTACTGTCATTTGCAAATATCTTCTCCCATTCCGTGGGTTGCCTCTTTGTTTTGTTGACTGTCTCCTTTGCTGTGCAGA
>PISX010013127.1:0-58117 GCA_004024625.1 Mellivora capensis | reverse complement strand
AACAGCCAGTATTGGTGGGGATGAAGAACAGGCACAATCACACTGAAGGGATAATAAGTTAATAAAGCTACTGGAGGACAGTTGGGTGGGATCTATAAATATTTTCTTTTTTTAAAGATTTGTTTGAGAGAGAGAATGTGCGCATGTGCATGGGGGTAGGGGTAGAGGGAAAAGAAAAGCAGATTCCTCTCACCATGGACCCCCATGTGGGGTTTGATCTCATGACCCTGAGGTCATGACCTGAGCTGAAATCAAGAGTTGGTCACTTAACTGACTGAGCCACCCAGGTGCCCCAGGATCTATAAATATTTTAAACATTTATATATTTACTGGCTGGCTTTGTCAGAAGAGTATGCAACTCTTGATCTTGGGGTCATGAATTTGAGCCCCATGTTGGCTTTAGAGATTACTTAAAAACTTAAAAAATTAAAAATATATATTTCAACAGCAATTCTTTTAGGAACCCTCTTGAATATATTTTTATAAGATGTATATGCTATTATGTTCACTGCAACATTGTTTATATAGTGAATAAATGTTCACCATGTAAAACTCCCATCAGTAAGGACTATATTTGCTTATATATTCAAACCTTTTACAACAGAAATGTATCTACGTATTAATTTGTGTAATTAAAATAGAAATAACTTGTCTGTGGGGAGGCCGGGTGGGATTCCAGTAGAGGAAGGACAGAAGGACTCACTAGCAGAATAGCTTCCAAACCAGCTAAGTGCAAGTTTTATAAGACTCCACCTCTAACACAGAGCTAACACTGGGTGGGTCACAGAATGTATTTAGGCAAAGAGGGCTCTGTTGCCACTCAAACCTGTTTCCTCAAGTAAATGGGATAATTCCTATTAAATAGGCATAATAGAGAATTATCATTTTCTTGGCACAGAGAATTAAATGAGGGATAATAATATAAATAGCAAATAAAAATTATTAGCATTTTTGAACTATTAAAACTATTATAATATTTATAATGTGTGTGTATATATATATATATATATATATATATATATATATATATATAAATAAATACTGTCATACAATATTTATGAAGCATTTAACTCAGGCTGTTTGGTTCCAAAGTTTGCTCTCAGTCTCTATGACATACTGCTTCCAAATCCCACTATGCCACTTACTAGCTGTGTGGTTTGGGGCAAATTACTTAACATCTCAGGATCTATTTTTTTCTTCTGAAAAATGCATGTAAAACCTTCCTCATAGGCCTTAAAACTAATAAATGTAGACCTTCCTCATAGACTTGTTGAAAGAGTTAATCCTGGTAAAGAGCTTAGAAACAGTGTCTGGTACATAGTAAGCATTCACTAGATGTTAATGTGATTATTATTGTGTGTAGACGCTCTCCTGAGTTACATTTTCTCAGTAACTCCATTAACTCTGCTTCACAAAGGAGAAAAAGGTTAGATTGGGGGCTAGACTTTCAAGTGTGTCTTATTCTTAATGTCTATGCTGTTCTGTTCTGTGCTCTCCTAATCTTCCACTGCCTGGTATGATGCTTAACAAATAGTAAGTAGCTATTTACTGTGTAAATATTATGGATTTGTTTGTTTGGCTGGCTTTTTTAGTGTTTTACAAAAAGGAGGTTAACCAGTGCACCTTGCCCACAGTGTTCTAGATTGACATGTTATTTTAGTCTCTCAGCTCTGGAGCCCACAGCCATGGAGCTGTAATTTAAGGTAGTCCATGCTTGTCCAGGACAATCTATACCTACCTCTGTACAGAGGCTTGGTGTCAGGGATGAGTGGAGAGACTTGGCTGGATGTCCCTGTGGCTCATGAGTTGGCCCTTCCCTGCAAGGTCCTTGGCTGGGGACTTGGCCTGTGCTCAGTACAAAGTTGCATGGTAATGTGTTTTACTAGGTGAGTAATAAGAGATACCTCCCACTCTCCCTCCCTCAGGTAAAGTTTCCAGGCTAAGTCCTTGAGCTGCTGACTAGAAATCCAAAGAGAACTGGAGCCAGTTCAGGTTGAAACCTTATGCTTCCCACTGTATAGAATGATAGGGCTCTCTGCTCCAGCAGGGACTTAAAGCAGGCAGAAGTGGGAAGGATTTTTTCCTCCTTTAGCAGCTATCTTTTTTTTTTTTTTTTCTTAGATTTTATTTATTTATTTGACAGACAGAGATCACAAGGAGGCAGAGAGGCAGGCAGAGAGAGAGGAGGAAGCAGGCTCCCTGCTGAGCAGAGAGCCCAATGCAGAACTCGATCCCAGGACCCTGGGATCATGACCCAGGTTAAAGCAGAGGCTTTAACCCACTGAGCCACCCAGGCGCCCTAGCAGCTATCTTCTGAAGAGTTTTCACTCTTTGGAGCTTGGGCATCTTTTAGAGCCTGGGCGTTCTGTCTAAATGGTGACCTAAACCTGAAATGACTGGGAATGAAAGTTATTTCGGGGGGATTTATAAGAACTAAATGAATCATTTCAGACTCTCCTGGGAGATCACACATTTGAAGACATAAATGATACAAAGAGGTCAAAGTACACATTAAACTAGCGCAAGACACTTTGGCCACCTGTCTGCAGTGCCTCTCTGGCAGGTCTAGTTCTAGACCCAACCAATGCATGCTCAGAGAGCTTTCCTTCCTTAAGTAAACATACCCTTTTAGAGTCCACAGCTGGCAAATTCCAGCCTTCTGTGGTGGTGGCAGAAGACATCCTTAGCCAGAGGAAGGGAACTAAAACATGAAGCTGAGGAAACTGTTGACCTTAACTAGGAAGGCCAACTAGGAAGACTGCCAATTCAACCCCATTCAGTCTTCCTGGAAGTTAATGATCTACATAAAAAGTCAGTTTTCAATATCTCAGTAATGTGCATTAAACCAGGAATTGAGTGAACTGGAGCAATCCCTGGCTGGCACTGGCTAACCTTGGACAAGTCTGTTTCCCTCTTAGGCCAATGATCTCATCTTTTTACAGATGAGAAAAATGAAGGCCAAAACAGATTATCCCAAAGGTTGTATACTGATGGAGCCAAACCTAGCAGCCAGCTGTTCTAAATCCCAATCCACTGACCTTCCCTCTTGTCCTTCCTGCCTACCCCTCATGTTATCACAGAGATTCTAGGCACATTCAAAGGAACATTCAAAACTAAAAGTATGTTAAAGGAATGAACTACTGATAGACACAACAACATGGATAAAACAGGGTAAATGAAGTCAGTCACAAAAGGGCATATACTGTATGATACTTATATGCAGTTCTAGAAAGGCAAAACTTCACCAAAAATGAGATTAATGGTTGCGTCTGGAGAAGAATGACTGAAAGAATGTAAAGGAACTTTCTGGGGTTATAGAAGTGTATCTGATAGAAGTATAGGTTTCATGGGTGACTGCATTTTTTAAAAAAGATTTTATTTATTTATTTGACAGACAGAGATTACAAGTAGGTGGAGAGGCAGGCAGAGAGAGAGGAGGAAGCAGGCTCCCCGCCGAGCAGAGAGCCGGATTTGGGGCTTGATCCCAGGACCCTGAGACTATGACCCGAGCCCAAGGCAGAGGCCTTAACCCACTGAGCCACCCAGGTGCCCCGGGTGACTGCATTTTTTTAAAAAAATTATTTATTTATTTTAAGGGGTTGGGGTGAGAAGCAGAGGGAGAGGGACAAGCAGACTCCGGGCTTAGTACAGAGTTTGACGGAGGGCTCAATCCCAGATCCCTGAGATCATGACCTGAGTTGAAATTAAGAGTCGGACACCTGGGACACCTAGGTGGATCAGTAAGTTAAGCGTCTCCCTTAGGCTCAGGTAATGGTCCCAGGGTCCCCGGGTCCCTGGGGGCCCCCTGCTTCCGGGAAGCCTGCTGCTCCCTCTCCCCACTTGTGCTCTCTGTCAAATAAATAAATAAAATCTTTTAAAAAAAGAGTTGGACACTTAAGGGGCACCTGGGTGGCTCAGTGGTTTAAGCCTCTGCCTTCGGCTCAGGTCATGATCTCAGAGTCCTGGGATCGAGCCCCGCATTAGGCTCTCTGCTCAGTGGGGAGCCTGCTCCCCCTCTCTCTCTGCCTGCCTCTGCCTGCTTGTGATCTCTCTTTCAAATAAATAAATAAAATCTTAAAAAAAAAAAAAGAGTTGGACACTTGACTGAGCCATCAGGACCGCAAGCATTTTTAAAACTGATCAAATATATACTTAAGATCTGTTGTTTCATTATAAATATAAATTATATCTCAATTTAAAAAAACTTTTTAAGAAGTGTGCTGAAGAAGTTTGGAAGGGAAAATAATCTAACATTTACTGAATACTTGCTAGCCCATTTATATATATTATCTCCATCTCAAATTCCTAAAAAGGGAGTATTCCCATTTTACAGATCAGAAAATTGAGGTTTATGAGGTTAAAATAATTCACCTGAGTCCCTAAGACTAGTAAGTATAGAAAATAGGAATAGCCTAGGTTTGTCTGACTCTTCCCTTTTTTTTTTAAAGATTTTATTTATTTATTTGTCAGATTGAGAGAGAGAGAGCGAGTGCATAAGTGGGCAGAGTGGCAGGCAGAAGCAGAGAGAGAGGCAGGCTCCCCGCCGAGGAAGGGAGCTTGATGCAGGACTTGATCCCAGGACCCTGGGATCACGACCCGAGCTGAAGGCAGCGGCTTAATCAACTGAGCCACCCAGGTGTCCCTGACTCTTTCCTTTATAATAAGTTGTCTCAGGGAGGGTGGGAAAGTTATTTTCAACCTTGTGCAAGAAACTTACACTCCATTTGACTTCACTGCCATGTGATTCTAGGAAAGTTCGTTTCCTTCTGGACCTCACTGGAGAGAATCCGATGAAGCTCATAATTGTTTTGTAACTCTGAGGTTCTAGTAATCAGAATACCTCCCATCCTTCTTGACAGGATAAGGCATTAGAAGCAATTTCCATTTATCTCAGGGCAGAATAAGGAGTAACAAAAGCTCTTTGACTCTGGTGAGAGGATAAATCATCAACTAGGTCAGTGACAGGAGAGCTCCAAGGTGAGGGAACCCAGCTGCCTCCTATTTAAGAGAAAAACCTGACTCATCCCTCAGTGATGTAATGGAAAGGGATGGACTGGGAATCAAGAGATCTGAATCCTGTTCCCAAGGCATGCCTGTGAGGGGTGCTGTGACCTTGGGTAAAAGCACTCCCTTTCCTGGGTCCCTAACCTATACCTGCTAAAGGAGAGGGTTAGGCTAGCTGGGTCCTTTTGTTCTTCAGCTCTAGGGTCTTGTCAGTTTATTAAACCCTGTGTCCTGCTTGCACAAATCACTAACAAGGAAAAGTCAGAAACGAAAAGAATGCAATTTTCCAGGTTCTAAATAGAGTCCTTAGGACATGGGGGCCATGTGTAAGTATTTGTATACATCTGTTTATTCATCTTGATCTTCCTATCTCTATACATCTCCCCAAATTACACTCATCCATTAGCAACTTCTCTTTTATCTTCCCTAAAGGAGACTCAGCAATGAGTAATTCTACAACCAAAATACCAGTCCTCACCTGAAAAATTCTGCCCAAGCTCCCATTGGGCTTCACTTGAAAGTAGTGGCCTGCTGAACCTTCAGTGTCAATTCAGAGAAGCATTTTAACTGAAGGTAACTGCTTTCTTGACAGCTCTCCCTTAGTGTTATACCTTAGAAGGAAATCTGAGTTTCCTATTGTTGCCTTTAGAGACCAAGGCAAAGAAACCAAAATAACTTCAGGACTGCAACTGTTGAGTTTTAGAAAAGTACATGCAATGCTAAGAATGCTCTGGGCTCCCACAGACCTCTGCGTAGGGGTACCCCACAGCAGCAGTGGAGCAGAGGAGAGAAAGATCTGTCACTTACTAGTTATGTGACCCTTCAGGAGAAGGAAGTCACTTTCTATCTCCAAACCTCAGTTTTTCCATCTGTAAAACTGGGACAATACCATCAACGTCAAGGATCATTTTTATAAAGTACATAGCATAATGAGGACTCTGTATGTGTGATACATACTGAGATACTCCCACGCACTCACACATAGCCTTTTCACACACATCAATACCCATCCACGTGCACACGCATATATACACCCTAAAAGACTGGTGTAAGGATTAGAGCGCATGTAGTACCTTGCACAGTGTCTAGCTCAGTAAATGATCTCTATTATGTACAAAAGTATGAACTCACTAATGCCCGAAATAGGAAAAACATCAGAGGTACCTTAGACTAGTGGTTCTCAAAGGGGTAACCTTGGAACAGTTGCATGAGCATCAGCATCACTTGGGAACGTGTAAGAAATGCAAATTCTATGCCCTCACTCAGGATCTACTGAATCAGAAAAAAATAGGGGTGGAGTCCAAAAATTTGTGTTTAAAAAGCCCCCCAGGTGGTGATTTGGATGCACACTTAGTTTGAGAACCAGTGACTTAGATCAGGGTTTGACAAACTGTTTTTAGAAAGGACGCATGATGAATGTTTTGCTTTTACAGTCTGTGTCACAACTATTCTGCCGGTATGAAAGCAGCCCTATACCATATGTAAGTGAACGACCATGGCCCTGTTCCAATACACAGGCAACAGAGTTTTAGAACTAAATATAGGTGGTAGTTGTATAACACTGTGAATGTATTAAATACCACCAAATTGTCTGCTTTAAAATGGTTACTTTTGTGGTTTGTGAATTTCACTCCAGTAAATTACTTTTAAAAAAACAGAGGCAGGGGCACCTGGGTGGCTCAGTGGGTTAAGCCTCTGCCTTCAGCTCACGTCATGATCTCAGGGTCCTGGGATCGAGCCCCGCTTCGGGCTCTCTGCTCAGCAGGGAGCCTGCTTCCCCCTCTCTCTCTCTGCCTGCCTCTCTGCCTGCTTGTGATCTCTGTAAAATAAATAAATAAAATCTTTAAAGAAAAAAAAACAGAGGCAGTCAGTGGGACTTGGCTTACCAGCAGGAGTTTTCTGACTTCTGACCAAGATGAACCTTAATTTTTTGTGTAAACTCATTCCAGGTAGCCCTAATTAGCAGTTATGTAACATCTGCCCGAATGACGAGTCACTCACTACCCACAAAGTGGTATTTTTTCACTACCGCCAGACCCTGATTCTATCTGGAGAGGTTTTTTCATATACAGAGCCAAAATCTCCATCCCTATGCCTTCTATCCATAGGGGGTTTACTTATGTTATGATACTCTGTTTCACTAAAAGATTCAATGCCAGATTGCTTGAAAGGATGAGATCACTCTAACTGGGGAAATACTGAAGGGAAACATGCTTCTGTGCAAAAAAGAAAATATAATCCCTTAAAGATACTCCACAGGGGCGCCTGGCTGGCTCAGTTGGTGGAATATAACTCTTGATCTCGGGGTTGTGAGTTCAAGCCCCACAATGGGTGCAGAGATTACTTAAAAATAAAATCTTAAAATAAAAATAAAAGATATTCCACAGGATGGACTGACTTCTCACATACACACACATGCCCTTCAGCTGCAGATTTTTATTAGATGGAGAATGTCTTAGGTTGGCCCAAAGGAAAGTGGTGACAGTTGGCAAGCACTCCTCCATACAAGAGAGGAGGCATTCCTGGCTAATGGGGATGGATAGTTACGATCGCTAAAAGTCAGGGTTTTCTGCTTAACTTTGATCACTCAATATCACCAGTCCTGACACGAGAGAGTCTGCAGTGAGCTAGTTCAACTTGGCCAACAGTTCTTCCAGTTCTGGCCGAGCTTTGAACCTTCCCTTGAAGTCTTCTTCAGTGTGCTAGGGAGAAGAAAAAGAAAATAAGGGGGAATTACTGCAGAGCTTTCAGTTATTCAAACATACACAGCATTAAAAAAAAAAATCTATCAGCCAGCTCTGTGGAGAATGATTCAGATTTGACTAACTTTTATTGAGTATCTACTCTACAACAGACTTGTATTAGATACTAAGGATTCTGAATTGGACTTCCTCCCTGCCTTAAGTGAACTTAGAGTCAGTGAGAGAAGACAGACATATAAAGAACGAATGTCAAATGCTATGAGTATCTCATTAGAAGCACTTAAAGAGACACAATGCCCAAATTCTCCATCTATGATCAGAAATAACAGACCTAGGGACTGGAATATTTAAGTCAGCATGACCAGTACATTTTCTCCTGTACACAGATCTATGTGAAACCCAAGTAACAAGAAGGAGATTGATAAGCATGGGCTTAGAACAAGGACAGCTGGATGCAGCTGACGGCATCAGTCTAAAATGACCTGATGGATCTGTGTTATAACAATGCTTAGCTTGGCAAATGGACCCAAATACTCAGTGTTTAGGCTGAGGTTCCTAATGTTTTCCAAGTTTTCTTGCTTTCCTTCTGATTGGCATTCGTTTCTCAGCCAAGCCTTGAAGATCCAGAAAACTCCTCTTTAGAATATATTTCCGTATTTGTGTTCTAATTATACTATATATAATCTTGAATCATGTTCTTTCTATACACAATTATGGACTTAACCCTAACTTTGGAATACTGTGATGGAGTTCAGCTCCTGTAGTCCTTTCAGCATCAGCTCTGATGCACTGGAAGGGCCAGTAAAATGATTACAGTAAAACCAGTCTGCACAGCTTTCTTGTTTATTATCCACATTTCTGTCCTGTTTCTAACACCAGATGCTCTTATCCATATTTTGAGCACAGGTGGGCCACCAGGGGGCCTCTTCTCAAACTAGCACCTACCTCCTTCACTGATAATCTGACTCCTTCAGGAAGATTGCTTTGGATTATTTCCAAGAAAATCTCTGCAAATGTAGCACTCAAACCACTGATCTGCAAAAGGAAAGGAGATGAGAGACAGTAGTGAAAGCCAGGTGACTGGCAGACATGGCACGGGCTCAAATATCAGCTTCAGCAGCTACAGGGCCTGTGGGTGGAGGGTTAACACACAGGGCTGGTTTCAGAGCCCAGCCTCTACAGGATTTCTCTTGTCATCAGTCAAGGGATCTGCTTGCTTATTACATAGTCATGTAGCCAATGGATGTCATAACTCCACCAAGAAGTTATCAAGTCCAGGATGATTTTCTGATTCAACTCAGATTTACCCACATAAACCTGACTGGTGTCAGACCCTGCACAAAGAATCCAGAGGTGAATCAGATGTGTGGTACAGGGACATGCAGTGGGCTGCAGGAACCCACAAGAGAAATCTCTACCTAACTTGGGAGGTGGGGTCAAAGACAGCCTCCAAAAAAGGTAACTTCTAGGTGGAGTCTTGAAGAAAAACAGGAGTAAACTGGGAGAATTCAGCAGTAGTATAGAGGGTTTTCAAGGCAGAGTAAATAATATTCGGTAAAATGTGGATGCATAGCACCATCCTAGGGAATTAAAAACTAGTTCCATGTGTGGTTACAAGAAATGGGGTGAGAAGAGGAAAACCAGGAAGAGAATCCTAAAGGTATTTAGGCACTAAAGAGTCCAAACTTTGTCCTCTTAAAGATCTGTATCCCAAATAATTCATTTCTTTTTTTTTTTAACCAAATATTTATTTCTGATAATATTTTAAAAACTAGATTGTTAAGTAGTTGTTTATTTTTTAAAGTAGGCGCCACGCTCGGGGGCTCCCGGGTGGCTCAAGGGTTAAGAGTCTGCCTTTGGCTCAGGTCATGATCCCAAGGTCCTGGGATCAAGCCCTACTCTCCCTTTCTGGCTGCCCCTTCCCCCCACGTATTTGCATATACTCTCTCAAATAAAGAAAATCTTAAAAAAAAAAAAAAAAAAAGTAGGCTCCATGGAGCCAGGTGCAGGGCTTAAACTCATAAACCCGAGATCGAGACCCAAGCTGAGATCAAGAGCTGAGCACTTAACCAACTGAGCCACCCAGGCACCCCAGTACTTAATTATTTTTAAAGTTAGCATAGATTTAAGGTGATATTACCTAAACATTAATCTCATTATCTTGCTGATATACTTCTTGAATGGATCTAAAAGGGGTGCTGTCCATACATTAGAATATTATTTGGCAATAAAAAGGAATGAAGCACTGACACATGCTACAACATGGAGAAACCCTGAAAACATGCTAAGTGGAAGAAGTGGTATAAAAGACCATATATTGTACAGTTCCGTTTAAATGTCCCAAAGAGGTAAAACTACAGAGGCAGAAAGAGATTAGTGGTTGTCAGAAGCTGGGAAAAGGGGGAGAGAGGAGTGACTGTAAATGGTTAGTTTCTTTTTGGGGTGATGAAATTGTTCAAAAATTGACTGTGGTGATAGTTGCATTAACTGTGAATATATTAAAACCCATTTAATTGTACACGTTAAAAGAGTAAATTGTAGGGGTGCCTGGGTGGCTCAGTGAGTTAAGTCTCTGCCTTCAGCTCAGGTCATGATTCCAGGGTTCTGGGATCCAGCCCCGCAATGGGCTCTCTGCTCAGCAGGGAGCCTGCTTCTCCCTCTCTCTGCCTGCCTCTCTGCCTACTTGTGATCTCTGTCTGTCCAATAAAAAAAAATAGTTAATAAAAAATAAAATAAGGGGACACCTGGGTGGCTCAGTTGGTTAAGCGGCTGCCTTTGGCTCAGGTCATGATCCCAGCGTCCTGGGATCGAGTCCCACATTGGGCTCCTTGCTCGGCAGGGAGCCTGCTTCTCCCTCTGCCTCTGCCTGCCACTCTGTCTGCCTGTGCTCGCTCTCTCTCTCTCTCTCTCTGACAAATAAATAAAATCTTAAAAATAAATAAATAAATAAAATAAAATAGCGCGCCTGGGTGGCTCAGTGGGTTAAAGCCTCTGCTTTCAGCTCAGGTCATGATCCCGGGGTCCTGGGATCGAGCCCCACGTCGGCCTGTCCGCTCCGCGGAGACCCTGTTTCCTCCTCTCTCCCTGCCTGCCTCTCTGCCTGCTTGTGATCTCTGTCTGTCAAATAAATAAATAAAATCTTTTAAAAAAAAAAGATTAAAAAAGTAATAATAAAAATAAAAAATAAAAAAATAAAAGAGTAAATTGTGTATGAATAAAATTCTCAATAAAGCTGTTATAAAAAGGGGTGATATTGGGCACCCGGGTGGCTCAGTTGGTTAAGTGACTGCTTTTGGCTCAGGTCATGATCCTGGAGTCCTGGAAGTCCCACATCAGGCTCCCTGCTTGGCAGGGAGTCTGCTTCTCCCTCTGACCCTCCCCTTTCTCATGTTCTCTCTCTCTCATTCTCTCTCTCAAATAAATAAATAAAATCTTAAAAACTTTTTTAAAAAGGGGGTGAGGGGCACCTGGGTGGCTCAGTGGGTTAAAGCCTCTGCCTTCGGCTCAGGACATGATCCCAGGGTCCTGGGATCGAGCCCCACATCGGGGTCTCTGCTCAGCGGGGAGCCTGCTTCCTCCTCTCTCTCTGCCTACTTCTCTGTGATCTCCATCTGTCAAATAAATAAATTAAAAATAAATCTTTTTTAAAAAAAGGGGGAGTGAAATTAAGTGTGAATTTTTAATAACTCTGGGGACCCTCATGGTAGTGTGGTTCTCACCCATCTGACTCTGCAGTAAAACAACAGAAACCATAGCTAGATTTAAAGGGAAGCCACAGAGGCATTTTGCTCTCAGCAGGAAAATGATATGATCACACTGGAACAAGGTAAAGCAAAGTGGATGGATCTGAAAGATTTTTAGGAGTGAAACTATAAAATGTGGTAAATGAATGGATATCAGAGGACAAAGAAGAGTTAAACATTAGGCTCAAAGGTGGGGAGGATTATAGAAAAAGAAAAATGTCAGTTCTTCTACAATTAGTTTTATATATGCTGAGTGTAAGACACTTGTGGAATATCCCAGTGGAGAAGTCCAGTAAACAAGTGGATATCAGGTTTGAGGCTCAACCAAATGGTCAGGATGAGATGTATATCTAGGGGTTATCAGTATATAACCCATGAGGACGGGGAGATATGTGTCAGGGGGTTTTCAGACTATAATGATGGTCACTGAGGCCAGCGGAATGAATGAGATTGCATAGAGGGAAGGTATTACATATGGAGAGATGAAGGGATCAAGAACTAAACCCTAGGGGCACCTGGGTGGCTCAGTGGGTTAAGCCTCTACCTTCCGCTCAGGTCATGGTCTCAGGGTCCTGGGATCGAGCCCCGCATCAGGCTCTCTGCTCAGTGGGGAACCTGTTTCCTCCTCTCTCTCCGCCTGCCTCTCTCCCTACTTGTGATCTCTCTCTCTGTCAAATAAATAAATAAAATCTTAAAAAAAAAAAAAGAACTAAACCCAAAAGAATATTATCATTCAAGATGTAGCCAAGAGGAAGAGAAGGGCATGGTAGAAAAAGAAAAAAGGGGGGAGAGAGGCAAATATGTTTCAAGGTTCTCCAAGAGTACCTACCTGAACCACTCGCTCATGGGTGGTGAGAACTGAGTCTGGGAGCATTTTGCTGCCTTGGTCCTGCACCCGCAACACCTCCATGGTTTTGGTGGGCATAGCATAACTGTGGGGAGGAAGAGGGGTTATGAAAAAGTCTCCCTTAAGTTAGCGCCCCTTCTACCAGGGGAGTCCCTGAGTACAGACACTGCTGCAATGCAGTAGCTCCTGGAATCTAGGGCTCTTCCTCTGCAGCCAGAGGGAAGGAACCTGCTCCTCCTAAACCTTCGCTAGAAGCCTCTAAACTCCCTGAGGGGACAGACCATGTCAAATGCCTTGCTGCATCCCCAGTTCTTGCCTGACACAACACTGAATAAAATCTGGTGATGAATAACTTATTTGCTGCTACTAAAGAAAAGCCAGTTCTAAAAGAATCAATGTCATCACTTTGGAGGCTAACCTAGTGTATTTCACCTCTTCTGGAGAAATGAGGCATGAAACCCAACTGTTTTCAAAGAGCAAGATTTCTCGGGGCGCCTGGGTGGCTCAGTGGGTTAAGCCTCTGCCTTCAGCTCAGGTCATGATCTCAGGGTCTTGGGATCAAGCCCCGTATTGGGCTCTCTGCTCAGCAGAGAGCCTGCTTCTCCCTCTCCCTCTGCCTGCCGCTTTGCCTACTTGTGCTCTCTCTCTATCTCTCTGTCAAATAAATAAATAAATACATACATACATACATACATACATAGAGCAAGATTTCTCAACCTCAGCACTATTAACATTTTAGACCAAATAATTCTTTGTTGTGGGGGGCTGGTCTATGTATTCCTAATCTCTACCCACAAGATGCTGGTAGTATCCTCTGAAGTGGTAATAATAAAAATTATCCCCAGGGGCGCCTGGGTGGCTCAGTCGGTTAAGTGTCTGACTTCAGCTCAGTCATGATTCTAGGGTCCTGGGATTAGCCCTGCCTCAGGTTCTGCACTCAGTGGGGAGGCTGCTGCTCTTCCTCCTTCTGCCCCTCCCTCTGCTCATGCTCTCTCTCTCAAATAAATAAATAAAATCTTAAAAAAAAAAAATCATCTCCAGACATTGTTAAATGTCCCCAGCTTGAGAAATATCACTATAGAGATTGCTTGCTATGACCAGCTTCATAGCAGTGAAAAGAATACTGGATTTGAGGTAAAATCTTAGCCCTGTAGCTTATTAACAATATTTACTAAGGCAAATTACTTGTCTCTCAGTTTCTTCCAGAATAAAGAGGATTACTACCTAGGTCTATATCAATGTGTGAAGATCAGGCACAGTGATGAGATAGGATCGATGGCTACACAGAAATGTGGTACTACTGCTGTGTTTGTCTTATCAAAAAGTTCACCAAAATGAAGATAAGTAAAATAACAACAGTAGAATTCCTGAATTTTCATGTCACACAAAGCTTCATCAATTGATAGCAAGAGGCATGGCCCTCTACAAAATGAATAATGGAAATAATGGAAAATGGAGTACATTTTCCATTAAGAGTCAGTCCTGGATTTAAATATTGGCTCTGTCAATACCTATTTAACGCTGGACAAATTAATTCAACTTTTGAGTCTCAGATTCTTCAGCTACAAAACGGAGATAATAAAGATAATAATACCTAGTTCATAAGGTTGTTGCAATGATTAAATGACATTACATGAGCAATTTGCCTGTCATAATATGCCTACAAATGCCAGTTCCCTTGCTCTTACAAACAGTAAATGCTAGGTATTACAAACTCTTCCAGGTAACCTCCCTAAATAACATTCCTTCCCACTTTCCCACACAATATCTGACCTCCTCTTCCAATTCAAATTTGGTAATAACTTCCCTACATAAATAAGGACACATTCATAGACTTGTTATGGAAGAGCAAATAAAATAACTATGCAAAGCTTTCATGAAAGTAAAAAGCACTCCAAAACGCTGTTTTTCCTTCTTGACATTCTGCAGATAAGACTGACTGACTAAAGTAGGAGTTGTCCACTCCTGCCACTGAGTATGCATTTTATTCTTCCAACACTTGCTTTGGCAAGATGTCATTTATTTGTTCGTTCATTCATTCATTCATTCATTCATTCAACAAACATCTACTGAAAGCCTGTTCTGTCCTAGGCAGGCTGGTGGGCAATATGCAGCCTGTGCCTTTTTTTTTTTTTTTAAGATTTTATTTATTTATTTGACAGAGAGAGAGAGAGAGCAAGAGAAGCAACTCATGCAGGGGGAGTGGAAGAGGGAGAAGCAGGCTTCCCCCTGAGCAGGGAGCCCAATGCAGGGCTCGATCCCAGGACCCTGGGATCATGACCCCAGCCGATGACCTGAGCTGAGGGCAGATGTTTAACGACTGAACCACCCAGGCGCCCCCAGCCTGTGCTTTAAAGGAGCTTGCTAAGAGTGTTTTGGAGAGGCAAACGTCTTCACTACAGTAAGACAAAGGCAATAATAGGCATGCAGTGAATATTACAGGGACAAGAGAGAGAAGGGGGCTCAGAGACTTCACAAGTGAGATAGGCTTTTACCAAGATGTTAAGAATAAACATATAGGTGTTTGCCTGGAGAACATTCCAAAAAGTGAAGCAGTTATCTACAAAGGCATGAGAGGCCCTCAAAGAGAACCAACAGAAAAACCAGACATAGTTTGATAAAGAAATACTGGAACTCTGTTCATTTCAAGGTAGAATAGGCCTTTGAGTAGTTAAGAATATAGGTAATTTCTCTTTTTTTTTTGTACTTTACAAATTTTGTAAATTACAAAATTTGTACTTTACAAATTTTATTTATTTATTGCAGAAATTTATTTATTGCAGAAAATACAAATTTTCTGCAATAAACATTACTTTGGGGGGTGCCTGGCTGGTTCAGTCATTAAGGGTCTGCCTTTGGCTCAGGTCGCGATCCTGGGGTTCTGGGATCAAGCCTCATATCAGGCTCCCTGCTCAGCAGGAAGCCTGCTTTTCCCTCTCCCTCTGCCCCGCTTATGTTCCCTCTCTGGCTCTGTCTCTCTCTGTCAAATAAATAAATAAAACTTAAAAAAAAAAAAAAGAAGAAGAAAATAAACATTATTTGGATGATCAGACAGGAAAAAAAGAAGGGAAGAAATGAAATAACATAATGTCAAAAATCAATCTAAAATGACAAAATAATGCTACCTTCGGGGAGTACTACCTGGAACGGGGCACAGGGGAGTCTGCTGGGGTGCTAGGAAACTTAGATATCTGTGGACGCTACTAAATATAAATAATACCTCAATTTTACTTTTTTTAAAGATTTATTTTTTTTTATATTTGAGAGAGACAGAGCATGCGTGTTCGTGAGTAGGGGCCAGGAAGGGCAGAGGGAGAGGGAGAATGAGAGAGAGCCTCAAGCAGACTGGCAGGCTGAGTGCTGAGCATGACTCCCCATGCAGGGCTCTATCTCATGACCCCAGACCACGATCTGAGCTGAAATCAAGAGTTGGACGCTTAACCGGCTGTGCCATCCAGGTGCCCCTGTACCCCCATTTTAAACAGTGTAAGTGGACTTCAAGAAAAAGACAGGGAAAAAAAGAGTAGCCTTACAGAAAGTGATGCTGAGCGATGCTTTTATTCTCCACAAAGCACAGGGGCTAGATCAGCTTCAGCCTGGGAAGCTGGTCCCACATGAATTAAGATTTCCGTCTCCAGGCAGCTGCTCAGCAAGGGAGGTGGGCAAATTAAGAGACCTGCAGGCCAGGCTTCTTCGTCTCCCCTCCTGGGTGAGTTGCAGCTGCAGCAGTGCAAACCATTTATAGAACAAAAGCCAGCACACCACTCCCCTGCCCAATTCCATCTCAAGGTCAGAGCCCTACCCTGCCACTCTCAGAGGAAAAATGGATCATGATGAAATGAAAATAGAAGAAAAGAAAATCATTTCATCTCTGAAAAGCTGGGCAGTGAGAATGCCTAACAATATGATGGTCGGAAAACCTCAATCAATGCAGGCCAGTGAGTTGCTGAAAACGAACATCTCTTTGTGCTCTGTGCTATTTGGAGCAAAGAGCAGAAAAGAGGCAAAAAGCAGCACATCATTCAGTCTGCTGTTCTAGGAATCATGTCCATGACTATTGAAACTCAGTCCAAGTCAGTGAATATTTATTCAGTGCTTACTATGTGTCAGGGACTGGGCAAGTTCTTAGGGTTAAACTGTTAATGAAGACAGGAACAGTCCTTGCCTTAGAGATCTTAGAGTCTAAGAAGGAAGGCCAATAATCATCAAGTCATTACAAGGGCAAGGAATGGGCACTATGAAAAGAAACTTATATAACCTTTACTTCTCCTAAATATATAACATAAAGACCTAATTTAATGAGGTGCTTTGAAGAGGTGACATCCAATATGAAGCCTAAGAAAGAAGTAGGGGTTAGTTACATAAAGGGGAAAGAATATTCAAAGCTTTATAGAGAGCAAGCATATGCACAGGTCCAGAGGTGGAAGGGGATCAAAAACAAAGTCTATGTTAACTGGAGGGAGAGGGAGAGGGAAAAGGAAATGAGTTAAGGCAAGAGAAGCAAGCCCAGGCCATAGGGCACCTAGCAAACCATGTGAGAAATTTTAATTTTGATCCTAAAGGAATGGGAACCTGGAGAAGGATTTTAAGCATGGTAGTAACCTGATCATATTTCCATTCTAGAAAGATCACACTGAAAGCTGTGTGGAGAACCAATAATGAGGAATTAAGAATTTGAAAAAAGGTGGATTCAAATCCAGACCTTGCCTTGTATTAGATGTCTGACCATAGGCAAGCTTCTAGTATATTAGTAACAATAATAATAATAGTAGCCAAGTGTTGCTGGGAACAGTTATAATATACTTAATATTATAATATATAATATTATATATATATTAGCAACTTCATTTCACAGATGAGGAAACCAAGATGCAGAGTTTAAGTAAACTGCCCAATGCCACACCATAAGAATGCTGCAGAACAAGAGTAAAACCCAGGCAGTCTGGCTACAGACTCAATGCTTTCATTTGTGAATATGTGCAAGGTTCTTGTTTGAATTAAGCAACATTATACAAAAAAGGCCAGAGTGGTTGGCTAATAGTAGGTGCTCAACAAATGCTACTGCCTCCCTGCCTTTACTCAAATGAAGCCAGAGCTTTCCAAAGCCAGGTTTTAAAATCAGCACCTTTTAAGAAGTCCTTCTGAAAATTTAAAGCTCTATTCCAGAGAGCTGACCTACTGTAGATATGATAACATTCTGTAAATCACATTTAATGCCTCTTTGCCACCACAAAATCTACCCCTAATCCCTGCCAGCTAAAAAAACAAAAAACAAAAACCTGTTAATTATTAATAACAGTATTATTTACAGGGCATTTGCAATGTTCCAGTCTCTCTGCTAAGTGCTATCATATACTATCTTACTTAATTTTCAGAACTTAAAGTTGTAAGAAAATTATCATCCCGATTATATAGATGAGGAAACTGAGGTTCAGAATTTACCAAGGTCAGTTGTCTGCTCTAACTGGTAGAACTAGAATCTGAACACAGACAGTTTGATTCCAAAGCCTGTACTTATAACCATTTGTTACTCAAAGTATGGTCCATAGACAAGTTGCTGGTGAACAAACTGCTTGCCATCAGTCCGTGACAAGCTAAGAAGCAGGCAACAGGCACTAAACATGCTATTTAATTCAATAGACATTTTTTTTTTCAATATCGAGACTTTCTGGATGAAGGACGTAAAGCACTAATGTACATTTTGGCATAAGCTTCTGATACCTTTGCAGAGTGGTACATTGAGGAAGCATCGCTCTGAATTATTATGCTATTCAGCCTCCTTGAACTGACACTGCACTTTATCCTTCACTTACCACCTTGCACATTATGCTGTGTGTACACACACACACACACACACACACTCCCTGAAATCAGGGACATTCTCCTTAGTCTCCTCTAGTTGGGATGTCTATCTAGGACAGTATTTACCACATAGTGGGAAAAGGCTCAATCAGTAGTTTTTTAATTGATTTTAATTAAAGCACTTCCAGTAAACTTTAGAAACGTACCCCATATATACCACACAACTGGATTGTGCAGTCATATTCAAGAATCTATCATTCTTTCAACAATGGTTTTAATGTTCCCCATGTGGCAGGTCCTGTGTTAGATGCTAAAGAAATAAAGAACACAGTTCTCGCTAACCAGCGGGGAGGGGAGCTGACATATGAATAGGTTATTACAGCCCATAGCACTGAAGTGACATATAGAAGTGTGTGTCAAGTACAGAAAGAGCAACCAACTCTCTGGGGCATCACGAAAAGATAAAGCACATCTTCAGTCCTAAAACAATTGAAGTACTATCAGCTGTGAGAGCTAAAGTCACAGCTTATTATCCAATCTTCTAGACAGCATGTTTAACACAGTTACACTAAGTTATAAAGGTTATAAAAGTTCAAATTTAGGGGCGCCTGGGTGGCTCAGTGGGTTAAGCCTCTGCCTTTGGCTCAGGTCATGATCTCAGGGTCCTGCGATTGAGTCCCACATCAGGCTCTCTGCTCAGCAGGAAGCCTGCTTCTTCCTCTTTCTCTCTGCCTGCCTCTCTGCCTACTTGTCTGTCTGTCAAATAAATAAATAAAATCTTTTAAAAAAAAAGTTCAAACTTAGCTTAAGGACTAAGACCCCCTATAATTAAAAATACTGGAGTCAGGCAGAAATGGGTTGAATCTAGGCCACTTACTGGTTCTGAGACTTCTGGGTTTTCTGAGTCTTGGTTTCCTCATCTGTAAAATGGGGATATACTACTAGCTAATGAGTAAGAAAGTATAACTTTTGCCATATCCACATATTGTGCCAGGTATTACCTTGCCACAATGACAAATCACCCAAATGATTATTTATTAAATATTCTTCTTTAAATCAATTCACTTAAAAAGTTAATTTAAAAAATAAACTTTTGGGGCGCCTGGGTGGCTCAGTGGGTTAAAGCCTCTGCCTTCAGCTCAGGTCATGGTCTCAAGGTCTTGTGATCGGGTCCCACGTCGGGCTCTCTGCTCAGCGGGGAGCCTGCTTCCCCTTCTGTCTCTGCCTGCCTCTCTGTCTACTTGTGATCTCTCTCTGTCAAAGTAAATAAATAATTTTTTTTAAATAAACTTTTTATAGAGCAACTGGAATTCATGTTGTTGATGAGAAAGAAAACAGTACATATACCCACTTTGGAAAACAGTTTGGCAATTTCTTATAAATTTAAAAATCCACTGAGGGACGCCTGGGTGGCTCAGTTGGTTGAGCGGCTGCCTTCGGCTCGGGTCATGATCCCAGTGTCCTGGGATCAAGTCCCACATCGGGCTCTTTGCTCGGCGGGGAGCCTGCTTCTCCCTCTGCCTCTGGCTGCCACTCTGTCTGCCTGTGCTCGCTCATTCTCTCTCTCTCTCTCTCTGACAAATAAATAAATAAATAATCTTAAAAAAAAAAAATCCACTGCACTTACCATTTGACCCAGCAATTACACAGAGAAATGAAAACTCATGTTCTCACAAAAACCTGTACATGTTTATAGTGGCTTAATTTATAAATACCAAAAGCTGCTAATAACACAAATGTCCTTCAACCATTGAACGGATAAACAAACATACAACCATTCAATGAAATGCTAATCAGCAACAAAAAGGAACAAACTACTTGATACAGGCAACAACAGACATGAATCTCAAATACATTATCCTAAGTGAGAGAAGTCAGACTCAAAAGGAAAAATACTGTATATTTCCACTTACATCACCTTCTGGAAAAGGCACAACTATAGGGACAGAAAACAGATCAGGAGTTGTGAGAGACTTGGGGGAAATGGAGGGATTAACTACAAAGGCAGGAGAGAACTTCTTGTGATAAAGTAAATGTTCTATATCTTGAGTATGATGGCATTTACTGAGTGCATTTGTGAAAATGCAGAAAATTGTTCACTAAAAGGGTGAATTGTACTAAATGTAAATTATATCTCAATAAGCCTAACTTTATATTGCTATTATAAATGGAAGACCCCAGGGTGCCTGGGTGTCTCAGTGGGTTGAGCCTCTGCCTTCGCCTCAGGTCATGATCTCGGGGTCCTGGGGTCGAGTCCTGCATAGGTCGAGTGCCTAGCAGAGAGCCTGCTCCCTGACTAGCCGCCCCCCCCCCCGCCTTCCTCTCTGCCTACTTGTGATTTCTCTCTCTGTGTGTCAAATAAATAAATAAATAAAATCTTTTAAAATAAATAAATAAATAAATAAATGGAAGACCAGGGGCTCCTGGGTGGTTCAGTCATAAGCATCTGCCTTGGGCTCAGGTCATGATCTCAAGAGTCCTGGGATCAAGCCCCACCTTGGGCTCCCTGCTCTTCAGGAAGCCTGCTTCTCGCTCTCCTGCTCCCTGTGCTTGTGTTCCCTCTCTGGTGTGCTCTTTCTCCCCATCAAATAAATAAATAAATAAAATCCTTAAAAATAAATAAATAAAAGAAAATAAATGGAAGACTAGTATCAGCTGCCATCAAGAGAAACTTTTTTTTTTTAAAGTACAATGGGATGCCTGGATGGCTCAGTTGGTAGAACCCATGACTCTTGATCTCAGGGTCATGAGTTCAAGCCCCTGGGCCTAGCGCTTACTTAAAAAAAAAAAAAAGGTATAATGAAAAGAAACAAAATAATGTTGTAAAATGTTGTAAATTCTATTTACAATGAATTCTACTTATAATGTTGTAAAATTCTAGCTAGATACTATGCTAGCCAAAGACTCTGAATCTGAGGCCCCTTCTCCATTATGAAGATCAGGAAGTGCTCGAGTGGTGTTAAGGACTTACTAGATCCACACACAAGAATTTCTCCTTGACATAATTAGGTTGAATGAGAGTTAAAAGGGAAGAAATTTCTCACCATGTGATTTAATGTTATTTAAAGTAAACTACAGGGTATCCCACACTTTCTGAAACATGGAGATAAGATATGTAAAGTGCCTGGCCTGGAGTAGATAGCCAGTAAGTGTTAGTTCTCCTCCCCTACAGTTTTCCAACAAATCCAAAGAGCAAATAAGAAGCAAAGTAGGCAAAGAAACCCTAAATTAATGGGGAGATATGCCTTGTTAATGGACCAGGGGAATCAAAATCAGTGTCAATTCTCTTCAAATTGACCTACAGATCCACCATAATCCCAATAAGATTCCATCAGTTTCCTTTATGTAGAAATCAACAAACTAATTCTAAAATTTTTATAGAAAGCCAAAGGATCTAGAATAGCCAAATTAGGGGCGCCTGGGTGGCTCAGTGGGTTAAAGCTGCTGCCTTAGGCTCAGGTCATGATCTCGGGGTCCTGGGATCGAGCCCCGCATCAGGCTCCTTGCTCAGTGGGGAGCCTGCTTCTCTCTCTGCCTCTGCCTGCCTCTCTGCCTGCTTATGATCTCTGTCCCTCTCTCTGTCAAATAAATAAATAAATAATAAAATCTTAAAAAAAAAAAAAAGAATAGCCAAAATAATTTTGAAAAAAAAAAAAAAGAACAAAGATTAGTTTCAGTAATCAAGCTACGGTAATCAAGACAATATGGTATTGGTATAAGTTAGATACATAAATCACCATAATAGAATGGAGTCTAGAAATAGACCCACACACATATGCATGGTTAACTGACTTTCAAAAAGTGCTAAGACAATATAAAGATAGAAAATCTTTTTAACAAATGGTGTTGGAACAACTGGATATTTAAATGAAGGGGGGAAAAAGAACTTTGACCCATATCTTATACCATATACAAAAAACAAAAACAAAAACAAAAACAAAAAAAACTAACTAAAAATAGATCATGAACCTAAATGTAAAACTTAAAACTATAGAACATCTAGAAGAAAACACAGGAGAATATCTTTGTGATCTTGAGTTAGACAAAGCTGTCTCAGCTATAATACCAAAAGCATGAACGATAAAAGAAAAAATTTATAAACTGAACTTCATCAAACTTAAAAAAAGTTTGCCCTCCAAAGGACTCAGCTAAGAAGATGACAAGATAAGTCAAAGACAGGGAGAAAATACTTGCAAACACATACTGTAAAAAAAAAAACAAACCAAAAAACCACCTGGTATCCAAAAATAGAAAAAGAATTTCCATAATTCAACAATAAGAAAACAACCCAATTTTTAAAATGGACAAAAGAGCTGGACATGTCATCAAAGCAGATATATAGGAGGCAAATAAGCATATGAAAAGATGTTCAAAATCATTATGTACTAGGGAAATGAAAATCAAAAACCATGAGATATCACTCTATAAGAATAGCTTTAGAAAAAAAACTGATGATATCAAATGCTGACCAGGAAAAGGAATTACTGTAATTCACACATTGTTGGTGGGAAAACGAAATGATGTAGCCACTTTGGAAAACAGATGTTCGTTTTTCATAAAGTTAAACATACAGTCACCATACAACCCTCAAATCCCAGGCTTAGGTAGCTATCCAGGAGAAAAGATATATGCCCCACAAAACATACAAGATGCTTATGACAGCTTTATTCATAATCACCAATATACTGGAAGCAATGCAAATGTACATCAACTGGTGATTGGATAAGGCAATTAAGGTCTACCATTTAATGGAATACTACTCGGCAATAAAAGATTTCTAAAAACATGGAAGAATCTTAAACACATTATGCTAAGTGAAAGAGGCCAGACACAAAAAGCTACATACTGCATGATTCCATTTACATGATGATGTGGAGACTTAAATTTAAACAACAGGACAGAAAATCAATTGTTGGTTGCCAGGGATATGACTACACCTGGGCACCAGGAAAATTTGGGGGTTAATGGAACTGTTCTGTATTCTGGTTGTGCTAAACTATATGCCTAAAAAGGGTGAATTTTACTAAATGTAAATTATGTTTCAAAACCTCATTTACATACAAATATACAACTTATATATTTATATATAGAGAATGTATATTTATAAATATATATTTATCAATTTCAGTAATCAAATATATAATCTACATTGAGTAATCAATATATAAATATATATTTACAAATATATATTTATACAAATATGCTCATTTATATACAAAATTTATATACAAAACTACAAAGCAGAGCATGCTACTCACACCAAGAATATCCCATGCAAAGACCTCCTTCATACCTTTCCTCAACTTTAATGGATAGATGGTTGCAGAGGTTGTGAACATATTGGGCATAACTCTCCACCACAGCCATGTCGTATGCAGTCAGGTGAATGTTTAAAACCCCATATTCATAATCTGTCCCCAAATTAATGGGTCTCACTTCCACTTTTGCCCTCTTCTTCTTGGGCTGAACAGAAAACAAAAGGAGAAAAGGAGATAGAAAAAAAGAGAATTACACCAAAAATTCTAATCATCCCATCTTGATATCAAAGAACTTAATCTTTCAAATAAATTTGTTCACCATTTTTCTCTTAGGTTACCTTACCTTCAAACTGAAGTTCCCTTGGGAAGAAATGGGTAGCTTCCCTTGCTAGTCTGGGCTGTGACATCAGCCAACGAAAGAGAGAATATTGCTGGCATTACTTTAACACAAATACAAGTGACTATCTTCTGCAATTAACTTGTTATGAGATTCACTCCCTTCCCTAGTCCTCAGTCTCCCAATTTTCAAATTGGTGGAGTTATGCCAGATAACAGATTCTTAATCTAGAACCCATTGAGGGATTTCAAGTGGTCTATCAACCCCAAAATTTGTATGCAAAATTTTACATGCATGCATATTTTTCTGAAAGAATTCTTAGCTCTAATCAGTATTTTAAAGAAATCAATTGCAAGGAAACTCAGCATTAGATATCTTCCAGCCCTCCTAGCTTTGAAATTCTGCAATCATTTAGTCTTCCTTTTAAGAATTGAGAAGTAGGGCATGTGGGTGGCTCAGTCATTAAGCATCTGCCTTCAGCTCAGGTCATGATCCCAGGGTCGTGGGATGGAGCCCCACATTGGGCTCCCTGCTCAGTGGGAAGCCTGCTTCTCCTTCTCCCACTCCCCCTGCTTGTGTTCCCTCTCTCGCTGTGTCTCTATCAAATAAATAAATAAATATTTTTTTTAATTTTTAGTGAAAATTTTATTGCAATATAATATTCATACTGAAAAAATGCATATATAAGTACACAGCTCAGTGAATTTTCACAAAGTGAAAATACTGGTATCATAAGCATCCTGAATAAGAAATAGACCACTATCGGCACTCCAAAACTCCTGCCCCCAAACTGATAACCACTATTCTTATTTCTAAAACCATTTGCCTGTTTTTAGAATTCAAAAAATGGAATGATACATTATGTTCTCTTATGTCTGGTTTCTTTCATTCATTATATTTGTAAGATTCATCATGTATTAGCTGAAACAACATTTCTTTCCTTCTCATTCCTCTAGTAGTGTATTGTATGAATATGCAACAATTTATTCTTTTTTACAACTGATGGAAATTTGGGTTGTTTCTAGTGTGGGCCATAATGAATTGTACTGCTACTTGTACGTATGTTTCAGTGAACACGTGTATGCATTTCTATTGGGGATATATCTAGAATCTGAACTACTGACTTAGAGAGTATGCATAAGTTCAACTTTAATAAGTACTCTAAAACAGTTTTACAAAGATGTTTCCAATTTAGTATCCCATGAGAATTAATGAGAGTTCTACATCCTCTACATTCTTTTTTTTAAAGATTTTATTTATTAATTTGACAGACAGAGATCACAAGTATGCAGAGAGGCAGACAGAGAGGCAGGCAGAGAGAGAGTGGGGGGAAGCAGGCTCCCTGCTGAGCAGAGAGCCTGATGCGGGGCTCGATCCGAGGACCCTGAGATCATGACCTGAGCCGAAGGCAGAGGCTTGACTTACTGAGCCACCCAGGCACCCCCATCCTCTACATTCTTCCCAAAACAAAACTTAGTGTAGTCAGGTTTTCTGGTTTTAGCCATCCTGGTTGGTATAAAGTGATAATGAATTTGGGTTTTAACTTGCAGTTCCTTTAAGTCTATTGAGCCTGAGCACCTTCCCATTTGGATACTCTCTTTTGTAACCTGCCTATTCAAGTATTTTTCAAACAGATTTTATTTATTTATCTGACAGAGAGAGACAGAGAGAGCACAAGCAGTGGGAGTGGGAGAGGGAGAAGCAGGCTTCCCGTTGAGCAGGGAGCCCGATATGGGGCTTGATCCCATAACCTTGGGATCGTGACCTGAGTTGAAGGCAGATGCTTAATGACTGAGCCACCCAGGTGCCCCTGTCAATTCAAGTATTTAGCCCATTCTGCCTTTCTCTTATTGATTTGTAGAGATTCTTTCTATATTCTAGATATGAGCCTTTGTTAAATATACATGCTGCAAACATCTTCTCCCTCCTTGTAGCTTCCCTCTTCATTTTTTCGTGGTGTATCCTAATGAGCAGAAGTTCTTATTTTTTAATGTAGTTCAACTTACTCATTCTTTTATGATTATAGTGATTTTTGTGTCCTGTTTAAGAAATTTCATGATCTTAACATCATGAAGATATTCTCATATATCTTCTATTCTCATATATCTTCTAGTATGATTATTTTAACATTTACATTTAGACCTACAATCCACTTTTAAGTGATGTTTGTGTATGATGTGAAATAGAAGTCAAGAACATTTTTATTCACATGATCATCCAGTCCAGTTGACTCAGCGCCCCTGCACGGTAGTGTCACCTCTGTCATATAAGTGCCCACAGGTGTGTTATCAGTTTCTGTACTCTTTATTCTGTTCCTTTTTTTTTTTTTTAAGATTTATTTATTTATTTATTTATTTGACAGACAGAGACCACAAGCAGACAGAGAGGCAGGCAGAGAAAGAGGAGGAAGCAGGCTCCTCACTGAGCAGAGAGCCCGATGTGGGGCTCGATCCCAGGACGCCGGGATCATGACCTGAGCTGAAGGCAGAGGCTTTAACCCACTAAGCCACCCAGGCGCCCCCTTTATTCTGTTCCTTTAGGCTGTTTGTCTATCTTTGAACCAGTACCACATCTCCTACTTATTGGAGATTTATAATAAGTCTTGCTATTCGGTAGAAATAGTTCTTTTAAGAAAAAGGGCAAAAAACTCTATTTCTACTTTTTTATTTATTCAAAGATTTTTTTACTTATTTATTTGACAGAGAGAGAATGAGCACAAGCGGGGGGAGTGGCAAACGGAGGGAGAGGGACAAGCAGGCTCCCAGCAGAGCATTGAGCCTGGCGTGGGGCTTGATCCCAGGATCCTGGGATCAAGACCTGAGCTGAAGGCAGACGCTTAACTGACTGAGCCACCCAGGCACCCCAAAACTCTCTATCTCTTAAGTCACTCCTATTTAACAGCCAACAGCCTAGTGGCTGCCACAGAAGAATGTTCCTGCAGAGCACCTGAAATGGCTCTCTACCATCTCTGCTCCCTAGGTCAGTTGAGGATAGCAGAGGCCCATTCTAGGGGAGCAGAAGGAGGACCAAGAAATGGACCTTTCACAAGACTGGTAATACCTATGACACACCCGATCTCACAGGAATGTTCTGAGAACTGAACAATACACTATGTAAAGTGGTTTATATAATCCATGTCACATAATTTAATATTCTATATATTAACTGTTTTTGCTATTTTTATTTTTTTTTAAGAAACATGTTCTTTTTTTTAAAGATTTTATTTATTTGACAGAGAGAGGGCACAAAGAGAGGGAGCAGCAGGCAGAGGGAGAGAGAGAAACAAGCTCCCAGCCCGATGCGGGGCCCAACCCCAGGACCCTGGGATCACCACCTGAACCAAAGGCAGATGCCCAACTGACTGAGCCACCCAGGAACCCCTATTGCTATTTTCATTTTTATGTTCCTATCTAGCACAGGGACTGGCAAAAAGAAAACATGCAATGAATCACAATTTTAGAATTTTAGAACTGGACAGCATTGAGAGATTATTTTGTCCCAGTTCTTCATCTTTGCTGGGGAAGAATATGAAGCCCTGAAAGATTAAACATGCCCCCCAGAATGACACAACCCGTCAAGACAGATCCTAGGAACTAAAACCCAGACCTTCTAACCCCCAGTGCAGGGATTTTTCCACTATAGCCTCTGCATTGCTAAACTTTTTATAGCCTTTATAGTTTCTGGATTTATTATCTTTATGATAAAGATCTTACCCACTCCTCTATTATGTAATATAGCATTTTACAGTTTCTCATTGCTAAAGTTCTTTACAGTGGTGGCCATCCCAGGGTCCTAGATTTTGCCATGAGTGAGAACCCAGACTCTAGAGACCAACCATCAAAGAACAGGAGTTTGGCTCTCTCTTTTTCAGAGCATGCCACGCTCGTAGCCAAATGCAGTGATCCAGACTTTTCATCAAGACATTCAGCACTGCAGTCAGAGCTGTGAAGAATGCTAACGCTGGAATGCAATGGGGAGCTGCTAAAATTTTCCAGCAGAGAGGGGAGGAGCTTCTCTGAAGCCTTTAGGAGGCTTTTATAACCAGGAAAAATGCCAGGGCTCTTCAAAGGTGTTGCTTTGGGGAAACGAAACAAAACAAAAAAAGCTGATTCCAGTATCCCTCTTGGCATCTCACTTGCGCTTCTGTGTTGGCCTAGATATGCCTGGACCTCTCCACATTATCAGGAGCCCATTGTGACATTATGTTTCGGTTCTGAGCCAGGGTCAGCATACCCAGCAAGGGCCTGCCTGCATTTAATTCACCAGTTCCTATAATTTTGCCTGTACAAGCTTTCTCATATCCATCCCCTCCTTTCTATCCCTACTGCCTGAGTTCACGCCCTTATAACCACCATGGGGAGTTACTAAAGATATCTGTGCAAAGCATGCATATGACTAGAGTCATGTTTGGGGAAGGCCACCCTGACTGCACATGGAGGAGAGTCAGATAGGAAAGGAAGGGAAGGAAGCTAGGAGAAAGGTGGCAGGGACGATGGACTACTGTCCACCATCAAACTTTGGCACTCCTGTGACTGACCTGGATTCAGTGTGTGACAGCCCAGGACAGCCATTCTTAGATACCTGTAGGAATGCACTATGATCACCCAAATAGGCCATGGGATAAATCACTAAACCATTTTTGTATAGAAATGCCCATATTATTATCCACACTTTACAGAGAGAAAACGGAGGTCCTTTGAAAGCACATTACTTGCCCAGGGTTACTGGGAAACTTTGCTGGAAAAGAGCAGAGAAAAGAGTCAGATCAGACTCATAGGCCACTATAACAGCAAGGGCTCCTAGAGATAATACAATCTCTCCTTTCCCTCCCTAATTTTATCTAAGGGGAAAGTTGAGATCCAGAGACCATGACTTGTTTACGGTCATAGCAGTAAGGAAATGGCAAAGGTAACCACTTTATGTCTAGCCATGGCTGGAAGCTGGGTCTGTGGCCCCAAGCCCAGGCTCTCTCTTCTAGATTCTGTAGAAGTGATCGTGTTTGCCTATCACTATTGGTGGCATTCTTCACCCCGGGAAAACTGGGACGGAACAGTATCATCCTAATCTGCAAGTGAAAAGGCAGATATGCCTGCAGCATATTTGGCTGCCAGAAATTCTGGTGATGAAAATTTAAAAATTGACACCTAGGGACCAAATGGTGACAGTACTCTGAACAGTCCATAATGAGCTATTAAGTGCACAGAAATCAAGTGACTGTGTTTATAACTCAATGTGGCACACTCAGGAGACAGCACCAGACAGAAGGCCTGGCCCTGCCTGGGATGACCAAGAGGCACAGCCTGGTACCGCACAAAGCACTGTACTTGGAAGCCAAAGAAAAGCCAGACTTAAAGCCTATCTGCTTTGTCACTGAGTGACACTGAACGACCTCTCTATGTGTCAGTTTCTTCCCCTAGAACACCTATCGTTCTTATGAAGCTTGAAATAGTAAACTTATGTGAAATGGAAAGAGCACAGACATCAGATGGATTCTGACCATCCTTGGTTCAAATGCTGGCTCTGGAAATTACTAGCCATTTGGGCAAGTCATTGAATCTCTCTGAGTCTTAGAGTCCTCAAACAGGGTCTTTAATAACTAGGATATCTGAGGATTAAATAAAAATATACCATTTATAATACTATAAAAGGAATAATGGCTTTTTTTTACTTTCTTTTTTTATTAAGTTTTTAAATTTCAATTCCAGTAGAGTTAACACACAGTGATGTATTAGTTAGAGATGTGTATAATAGAGTGATTCAACAATTCTAAACATTACTCAGTGCTCACTGTGATAAGTGAACTATAATACTTTAAAACGGAATAATGCTTTTAAAGCCTAGCACATAGTAGTTATGACATCTGGTATAGAGAAGTCACTCAATAAATCTTTAAAAAAGGTTGAGTAATGTACACAAATAGGACATCAGTATTACTATAAATTGGAGATAATCATGTTCCTGGTATTCTATTGGCATGCTTTATAGATGAAACATTTATGCAAAGTGCTGATTCAACCACTCAGGAAAGACACCAAAGAAACAGTCCCAGGCCTCGAGGAATTCACAGTTCAGAAAGAAAGAGAGGAGACACACATGAAAGAACAAATCTCAATTTAATCATAAAGAGCAGCCCACCTCCCAAGGCAAGTTCAACACAAGCCACCTTGCTGCACCACGCTGATTAATTCTCCAGGGGGAAATCAAGAGCAATGACCTCGGGTGGGTACAGTTGAAAGGGCAGTTAGCAGAGACACTTACGCGTATAGAGTCGTTACTTAATAAATGGTATCTTTTAGAGAGGGTTGATCTAGACCTTCCTACTTCTCAGGTTTCATGGTCCCTCATCCCCTAGTACCCACTTTAAACTCCAGGATTAAAAAACTCCTAAAAAGGGGCGCCTGGGTGGCTCAGTGGTTTAAGGCCTCTGCCTTCAGCTCAGGTCATGATCCCAGGGTCCTAGGATCGAGCCCCGCATCGGGCTCTCTGCTCAGTAGGGAGCCTACTTCCTCCTCTCTCTCTCTCTCTGCCTCTCTGCCTACTTGTGATCTCTGTCAACTAAATAAATAAAATACTAAAAAAAAAAAAACCCTCCTAAAAGTTTCTCAAATGCATCTCCAGGGTCAGTGTCTCCCTACATTCATCCAAAGGCTCCCCCTCCTTGCAGAGCCTCTGACGCTTCACCCCACAGGCATAATGGGAGCAACTCCCATTTATTTTTAAGATTCAGCTCATACTCATCCCAGAAGCCTTCCCTAATTTCTCAGGCTGAGTTAGGTACTACTCTTCTGTGTTCCCATAGCAAATCCTCCCCCTGATACACCACTCTCAATCACACGTACTCATTTATTCGACAAATGCTGACTGCTAGTGATGAGCAAGAGCAGGACAAGGATTAGGGACAGGATAGGAAAGAAGACAGCCATTGTCTCTGCTCACTAATGCTTATGGTTCACCAGGAAAGGCATATACAGAACAAGTAATTATAAGGAGATGCATGTTTTGAGGGAGGAAGAGAGAATGTTATGGAACTGTGAAAAAACAGACTAACGCTATTATTATCGTCACCACCACCTACCGGCTCTATGTTTCAGACACTGTGCTAAGTTCTTAAAATTCTCCTATTTAATTTACTTCTCAAAACAACACTGGGAAATATAATTCCTATATAAAGCCAAGGAAACTGTGACTTGGAAAAGTTAAGGAAGGTACCCAAGGACACACACCTAGTAATCATCAGGGGTGAATCTTTAATTCAGGTGTGCCTAATTCCAAAACATTTCTCTCAACCTCTGTCTTTCCTTTTAAGGAAAGTGTGCGGAGCCTGCCAGTTTCCTCAATATCTACTCCCCCTTTCTCCTTTAATTACATAACTGCTGGAAGACAACTATGGATGGCAAACTTTATTCATGAAAAAAATCATTAAAGAAATCAAAGTAAAAAAAAAAAACACAGAACTGCTGTATTTTAGCTGGGTATATAACCATTCATAATAAAAATTACATTTCCCAAACAATCTTGCAGCTAGGTATGGTTATGTGACTAAGTTCTGGCCAGTGAGATAAGAGCTTACGCACACTACTTTCCCTTTCTCCATCCTGCTTGATGGCATGTGGACATGATGGCTGAAGCGGGAGCAGCCATCTCAAAACTGAGATAGAAGCAGTATGATATTTTTTTTTTTAAGATTTATTTATTTGACAGACAGAGATTACAAGTAGGCAAGAGAGGCAAGCAAGGAGAGAGAGGAGGAAGCAGAAAAAAAAAAAAAAATCCTCACAAAACAATTTTCTAAAAAAAAAAAAAAAAAAGAAGCAGTATGATATGTGTGGCAAAGCCGAAAGTTGGAATATCTACTTACACTTTTATGTGGAAGAGAAATAAGCTTCTACCCTGTTTATGCCCCTTGATTAAGTGGTTCTCTATATGATGGCAGCCAAACTACCACCTCAATTCCTATAAGAAGGTACTACGTTTCATTCATTTCTCAATTTCTCCACATTAAATGTTGAGTTGAACTGAACTGAACTCTGGTTCTGGTTCCAGCCTCACCAGACACGTCATAGAGAAATCATTTATGCCCCTCAATCAGTTTACTTTTCTACCCTGTCTCTCTGACAGAATAGTTGGTGAATCAAATGGCATCGTTTTCCAATTTGTTGGTTGCAAAAGGCCTAAGAAAAATCATGTTTCTCTTTGTGAAACACCACAAATTCCTCATTCATACACTTTTATCATATGCAAGAATGCCTTTACCAGCAGAAAACATGATTATATTACATAAATGGAGTTCTCTACATCTCAAAAACTATGAATATATATCTGAGTCTCTCTGTTAATATTTGTTTTCATCAAGTAAAAGTGATGGGAGAAAAACCTGAAATTTAGAAAAGTCGATCCATGAATTTAATATCTTTCTAAAATGTGGAAGATTGCCCTTAATACACCTGAGGCGAGGCTCAGCTCTAGGATCACCAGTGTTCCAAGGGCATATTGCTTGAGAGGCACCGAGTTCATGGATGTGAAGGCACTTTGAAAATGGAAAGGGATCACTGCTATTATTCATATCAAACATGATTCCCTCTAAAACTCTGACGTGGTTGTAACTCAGCAGGACAGGCAAGGCAGAATGAGACTGGTGGACTCTGGTGGAGACGAGGGCACTCTAATGGCACAGGCTGGGTAAGGTCATCACAGGAATCATTCTCTGTATCTGGAAAAGTTCTGGGAAACTCTTGCATGTTCTTTATAGCCCCAGTGCTTCCCAGTGTACCCCAAGCAGCTGGATACTTTGAAGGCCAGTTCACTTTACATACTCAGTGTATGAATGCAGGCACCATTTAGGAAATGTTTGTGGAGGTGACCTCCAAAACACCTTCACTGACCCTTTCAGGGAGAATTGCTTCCTTAACTTCGTTCTCTTGATATTTAGTTCATTCCCCTAGTATAGCATTTACCACGTGTAGTTAGTTACATTCTTGAGCACTATCTTTCACTTTCACTTTCATAGATGCTCAATAATGGTTCTTCTTTACAATGAGTTACAGAAGGTAGACTTGAGGAAAAACGTGGACGCTAATTTAAAACAACTCTTCCCTAAATCAGTCCTATAACCCATGTCTAGCCCTATAGTTACTGCACTGGCAAAGACCAAAAGTCTTTCTATTCCCAGGAAGCTGGGGCTGTCACCATAAAGTGATTCTGATCTGATTTTTCCGGGAATGATGCCACAGTCTCCTCACAGACTTGTGGCTGTGGGAGCTAATCTATGGGTGTTACAACAAACTAAACAGGTGTCATAAATGACAGATACCTCCTCTATGTCAACAGTGCAAACTGTTTCCAAGAGAAAAGACATCGCGACTCTTAGGGAGCCATTCTATAAAGAGGCCTACATTACAAAAGATACATATTACTCTCTTGCCCCTGGGTCCTAGAAAATAGAACACAGGACAATTATTATAAACTGAGAGCAATTTATGTTGTGTCCATTCCATCCTCCCACATCCTCCTCTTGGCAATTTTGCTTCTTGGATTATTATTACCCCAAGACTGAAGGCAGGACAACAGCTGAGGGCAAGTAAGTGGTCTTGGGAGAAATAACCTGGCACTCTACAAAAATGAAGGACTACACATGTATTTCTATGAAATAAAAATCACTCCAAACAATCTGAAGCCTTTTAAATTCAACAGAGTGGGGTGCCTGGGTGGCTCAGTTGGTTAAGCGGCTCAGGTCATGATCCCCAGGGTCCAGGGATCAAGGCCCTCCTCGGGAATCCCTGCTCAGCAGGGAGCCTGCTTCTCCCTCTCCCTCTGCCTGCCACTCTGCCTACTTGTGCTCTCCATCTCTCTGTGAAATAAGTAAATAAAATCTTTAAAAAAAGATTTAAAATAAATAAATAAATTCAACAGAATGATTCAGGGCCCTTGAGGAAATAATGAGGTCCATACATTGAGACATAGTGCTAGGTCTAGAGATGAGCTCTGAAGCATGATCCCTCACTGCCACAGTCAAGCTGGGTCATAACAGCATGTAAGATTACACCAGCAGAAATGGGACAAGGTCTGGGCACTTGGTGCATGAGAATTAACTCTTGTCTTAGGAATGTGGGGCTTAAGAGAGAAAAAAACGGAATCTGGGAGCTTATTTTTTTTTTCCTAGGATCTATGCTTAGGGAGAGAAAGGGGGCCTTCTAGCCTTTCTAGTCCAGTTCCCCAATAGGGGAGAAGAAACAGGGACCTGGACAGAGCCTCTGCAAGCGGGCAGATGAGAACTTTCATGTACTGTACCATGCAGGAAGCAAGGAGCCTGCAGCAGCTTTCACTACTATCTGGCTAGCCACTCAGGGACAACAAATGACATCAGAGAAAAGCCTACAACCCTAACCAAAGATAGCATCCCTCCCTTCAAGCAACCAAGGTCACCTGGAGCCAGCTGTTTGCAAAGAGTGGGTTGTGTTTGCCAGCTCTGATTTACAAAACCTTGGGGCAGCTCTAGTAAGCACGTATCAGTTCAGCTCGATCAATATTTACTGTCCTCGACTTGATGCCAGGCCCTCTGCTGCAAACTAAGGAGAAAGAGCTAGAAGGGGAAATGGTCATCAAACAGACCATTCAAACAGAGCAGTAAGTCATATACAGAGGAAGCACAAGGAACTCTAGGAGCTATGGTAGGACAAGCAATCCAGTGCTGGGAATCCAGGAAGTTTTCTCAGAAGGGGAGGTTCATTTTTCTCCTCGTCATCCTGCTTCCTCACTACAAGTTAAAGGTTGAGGATGCATTAGCCAAGTGAAAAGAGGGAGAAGATATTCCAAGTAGACAGAACAGCCTTGAAAGAGTCTATGTTTCATAGAGAAGCTTGTGAGGCCTTGAAACAGTGTGATGATTCGGATAAAAACCAAGAGGCTCAATGCAGTTAGAGCATTATGATCTAACTCCCTAGATGGGAGAAGAAACTAGGGAAAAACTCATCCATCCCTGAGATGGGAGAAGAAACTAGGGAGAACTATAAGGACAGATGGCATTAATATGGCATTAAGCTTCCTTTTATACCAAACTACAGAGTGGGTCAGAGCATGGCATATGCAGAAAATTATCTTTTAAGATGGAGGATCCCTAGACACCTCGGTGGCTTAGTCAGCTGAGCATCTGCCTTGGGCTCAGGTCATGATCCCAGGGTCCTGAGATCGAGTTCCTCATCGGGCTCCTTCCTCAGAGGGGAGCCTGCTTGTCCCTCTGTATGTGTGCTCTCTCTCTCTCTCTCTGACAAATAAATAAAATAAATCTTTAAAAATAAAATAAAAATAAATAAAAGATGGAGGATCCCAAGAAATTAATAAAAAAACAAAGAACACACACCCAAACAAAATGAAGTTTATTTCCTACTAATTTATATGGGACTTTTAGAAGAGGGATATCACAAAATAAAACATCTCCAACAACTACTCTAAAGTGTCACAACTCAGAAAGGGTGTAAATCACTCCTTCTTTTGAATTTTAATAGCACTTTGTATCTTCCTTTTAGCAACTGTCACTTTCTGCTGAAGAGTGTAATTATCTGTGTCTTACCTCTAATGATTTACCAGCTGTCTGAGCGTGAACCAGATCTTGTTCATTCATCCTCTAAAATTTTATTACAACCCACTCTGAATAGACAAGGCACCCTCAACAATGCCCACCATGTAATAGACATTTGATAAATGTTTCAGAGCATCACAGAATTACATGATATCAGAGCTGAAAGACTCTTAAAGATATTCTAATTCAGGGGCACCTGGGTGGCTCAGTTGTTAAGCATCTGCTTTCAGCTCAGGTCATAAGCCCAGCATCGGGCTCCCTGCTTGGTGGGAAGCCTGTTTCTCCCTCTCCTACTCTCCCTGCTTGTGTTCCTGCTCTCGCTCTCTCTCTCTGTCAAATAAATAAAATCTTAAAAAACAAAACAAAAAGATATTCTAATCCAGTTTCTCAGCCTTCATGAAGACTATGATAAAAGTTATGGACTCTCTTCCCAGAAAAAAATTACACATATAAAACATTTTACAGAGCACCTGGATGGCTTAGTGGGTCAAGCCTCTGCCTTCGGCTCAGGTCATGATCTCAGGGTCCTGGGATCGAGCCCCACAGCGGGCTCTCTGCTCAGCAGGGAGCCTGCTTCCTCCCTTCTCTCTCTCTGCCTGCCTCCCTGCCTACTTGTGATCTCTCTCTATCAAATAAATAAAATCTTTTAAAAAAATTTTACATATAATTTCAGGGCCCACAACGTCCAAAGGGTTAAAGTTAATTATCCGAAGCCATGAAGATGTAATAAGTGGCATAACTAAGCCTACAAGCTTCCTGGTTCCCAATTCAGTCCTCTTCCCACTACAAATTACAAATGAACAATTTTAACTGGGCTATTTCCTGCTGGGAGGCTGCCTAAATATAAGCCTCAGATGTAGCAATGATCCTCTCATGAAATTCCCTGCTATAAGGAGGATGCTCAGGAGAACATGGCAAGCTTAGTGACTTCTTTTTTTTTTTTTTTTTAAGATTTTGTTTATTTATTTGACAGAGAGAGACACAGCAAGAGAGGGAACACAAGGGGCACCTGGTGGCTCAGTCATTGAGCATCTGCCTTTGGCTTAGGTCATGATCCTAAGGTCCTGGGATGGGGGCCCACATCAGGCTCGCTGCTCGACGGGAAATCTGCTTCTCCCTCTCCTGCTCCCCCTGCTTATGCTCCCTCTCTAGCTGTGTCTCTCTCTGTCACATAAATAAATGGAATCTTTAAAAAACAAGAGGGGGGGGGGAACACAAGCAAGGGGAGTGGGAGAGGGAGAACAGGCCTCCCCCTGAGCAGGGAGCCTGATTCGGGGCTCAATTTCAGGACTCTGGGATCATGACCTGAGCCAAAGGCAGACACTTAACAAATGAGCCACTCAGGCACCCCAAGTTTAGTGGCTTCTGAGACCCAAATACGTTGGTATTGACCTCTGCCAAAGAGAGAAAGGGGTGGTGGGAAATGATCATGGTTACGTAGAACATTACAATAAACCAAAGAGGAAAAGGTGATGTTGACGTCTCCCTAGATAGAAAAGCAAAATGTTTCGGGACGCCTGGGTGGCTCAGTTGGTTAAGCAGCTGCCTTCGGCTCAGGTCATGATCCCAGCGTCCTGGGATCGAGTCCCGCATCGGGCTCCTTGCTCAGCAGGGAGCCTGCTTCTCCCTCTGCCTCTGCCTGCCACTCTGTTTGCCTGTGCTCGCTCACTCTCTCTCCCTCTCTCTCTGACAAATAAATAAATAAAAATCTTAAAAAAAAAAAAAAAAAAAAAAAAAAAGAAAAGCAAAATGTTTCTTAACCATACTGTTTACAGGAAGTGACAGAATCTGACTCAAAACCAGACTTTCTGACTTTCAGGGTGGTGGTATATCCACCTCACTGCAAAACCCTCTGCACATGCCCAGAAATCTAACCACAGAAGCAATCCTGCAGCTCTAGGAGTCCTAAGAAATGGGCTAAATAATCTTAACATGCCTAGAACTAACTCCCAGTTATCACTAATAATGGATGCAAGGAACATAAACATCTTTTAAATCTGCAAATACTGTAAAACTATTTGGCTGAAAATACCAATCCGCCTCTACTTGCCACAAACCGTTCATTTAACTTAAGTGAATACATCATTTATTGTGAGGTTCATGCTGAAATAAGTACTAAGAAGGTGTATTTTTTTAAAGCACCACAAGGAATAAAACCAAATCATTGGCTTTTCACTGCGATAACCTGGTGTAGGGACAAGATTGAGAGCTGGTAGAAACAAAACAGTTCACTACAGATAATTTCCAAATGAAATAACTGGAGAGGACTAAAGGGGGACCCCAATATTATCTACCTCCAATGTTATCCACCCTATGCAGGTCTTTGCAAAAGCTGCACACTATCTTCTTCTAAAGGACCCTTGCTCCCTTTACCTCCTGTGTTTTCACTAGGTGCTTGTATCTTCCAATGCCATGGGTAGGCCTTGTCTTGTAGTGCCGACTGGTACTCAGCAGAATGCCACCTAAACGACAGAAAATAAGACAAACCTGTTTCAAAGCTCCTGTAGGGCAGATCATCACACATGAGGAGACAAATTCTCCACCATAAGACTGGGAATATGTGGGATAGCAGGGCTCTTGCTGGTTTAAAGGGCCAGGAGCTATTTCTTGATCCTGGGCTGACTCTCAGTTTACCCTCTTTTTCTCTCCATTTGGGCCCTGGACTATATCCACTCCCCACTACCTATCTTCCTTTGAGAAATTCTCTCCTCGTATAGCCACTGGTGATAAGAGGACAAAATACATTCTTACAGTGTTCTGGTTTTCGCTTGTTCCTCCAATGCCAATAATCCTTTTAAAGTTTTCTAATGTGGATCACACAGAGAAAGAGATGAGTGGCAAATACAACCAGGTATGAGGAGGACCACAGATTTCCACAGTTTTACAAGCCATCTATTGGATTTATCTGTGCTAGTAAGGAAAAACCTCCAGCACACACTGCAACCTCCAACACCTCCACACAAATAAGAATAAAAACAAAAACCTAAGGTACCGAACAGTGTGTTTGTATACTACTACCAAGTATAAACTAGGATCTCCATATACACATTTATTGTGGTAGGCCCAGACATGCACCACTTAGACCCACCTCCAAGGAGGGACTTTAATCTTCATTATTGTTACCCTTGTTTACAAATAAAGACACTATAGCTCGACACATGAAAAGATGCTCAACATCACTCATCATCAGGGAAATGCAAATCAAAACCACAATGAGGCATCACCTCACACCTGTCAGAATGGATAAAATCAAAAACACTAGAAACAGCAAGTGTTGGTGAGGATGTGGAGAAAAAGGAACCCTCGTGCACCGTTGGTGGGAATGCAAACCAACGCAGCCACTACGGAAAGTAGAATGGAGGTTCCTCAAAAAGCTAAAAATAGAACTATCTGGGGGCCTGGGTGGCTCAGTTAAATGTCTGCCTTTGGCTCAGGTCATGACCCTAGGGTCCCAGGACCAAACCCCACATTGGGCTCCCTGCTCAGTGGGGAGTCTGCTTCTCCCTCTCCCGCTTATGTTACCCCTCTCACTATCTCTCTCTGTCAAATAAATAAATAAAATCTTAAAAAAAAATAGAACTACTTTATGATCCAGTAACCGCAGTGCTGGGTATCTACCCCAAAAATATAAAAACACTAGTTCAAAGGGATACATGCACCCCTATATTTATAGCAGCATTATTTACAATAGCCAAATTATGGAAACAGCCCAAGTGTCCATCAAATAATGAATGGATAAAGGACATGTGGTGTATATACATATATGTATACACATATACACAACAGAGTATTATTCAGCCATGAAAAAGAATGAAATTCTGCCATTTGAAACAACATGGATGGATCTAGGGAGCATAATGCTAAGTGAAGTCAGTCAGTCAGAGAAAAACAAATACCACATGATTTCACTCATATAAGGAATTTAAGAAACAAAACAAATGAGCAAAGATAAAAGAGAGAGAGAGAGAAACCAAGAAACAGACTCTTAACTATAGAGAACAAACTGATGGTTATCAGAGGGAAGGTGGGTGGGGGCATGGATTATATAGGTGATGGGGATCAAAGAGAACACTTATCATGAGTATGTTAGCTACACTGGAATTAAAATTAAAAACTTAATTTAGAAAAAAAAAAAAAAAAAAAGGAAGGGTGCCTGGGTGGCTCAGTCTTTAAGCATCTGCCTTCGGCTCAGGTCATGATCACAGGGTCCTGGGATCCAGCCCAGCATCAGGATCCCTGCTCAGCAGGAAGCCTGCTTCTCCCTCTTCCACTCCCCCTGTTTGTGTTCCCTCTCTCGCTGTGTCTCTCTCTGTCAAATAAATAAAATCTTTAAAAAAAAAAAAAAAAAGGAAACCATAGCTCAAAAAATATGGTCAAATAGCCAAGGTCATCCAACAAGTAAAAGGCAGAACTGCAATTTAAACCCAGATCTACCCAGCTGAATGGCCTATGCATGCAGGTGGATTCTCATGACATCTGAATTTCTGAAATATAAAATCTAGCTAGAGGGGCACCTGGGTGGCTCAGTGGGTTAAGCCTCTGCCTTCAGCTCAGGTCATGGTCTCAGGGTCCTGGGATCGAGTCCTGCATCCGGCTCTCTGGTCGGCAGGGAGCCTGCTTCCTCCTCTCTCTCTCTCTTCCTGCCTCTCTGCCTACTTGTGATCTCTCTCTGTCAAATGACTAAATAAAATCTAAAAAAAAAAAAAATCTAGCTAGATATGTACTTTTCTAGCTCAGATTTCAGTTCCTCATCTCTGTCCTCCCACTGGAACCAGCCCCACACAGTTCTTCTGTCTCTCTTGCTCATTCTCTACCTTCTGGAGAAGTATTAGTCCTAGGTTCTGATCCCTTTCGTTCCAGCTCCTATGGTCCTACCATCATCTTCCCAGAGCCACCATTTTATGGGGAGGCTAAACAGCAAATAGTGTAGAGAAGTGAAATATTTCTTGGGCTTCTCTTTCTAAAATGGGCTTCCAGGGGCGCCTGGGTGGCTCAGTGTGTTAAAGCCTCTGCCTTTGGCTCAGGACATTAAAGCCCCACGTTGGGCTCTCTGCTCAGCAGGGAGCCTGCTTTCCTGCCTCTCTGCCTACTTGTGATCTCTGTCAAATAAATAAAATCTTAAAAATAAAATAAAATAAAGTAAAATGGGCTTCCAAGCAGGTCTGCTCTATGCCAGAGCAGTCAGAGATTGGCTTCAGAGCCAATCCTGCCTTTATAATTCACATTGTTTCATCAAAAGCAATTGTGGCATCAGAGTCAATCCCGCATTTATAATCCACACTATTCCATCAAGATAAACCTGGACATCGTGGGTCCTTTCCATGATATGCATTAGCCCAAATTTACTACATGCCAACAACTGTACAGACACTGGGACAAAGATGACTAGAATATGCCACTTTCCCCGGAGAGACTCAATGTGTACTAGGGAAGGATGGTAGGAAAGCATAGAATTACCTTATGGTGCACAAATTCCTTTAATAGAGATGAGAGCAAGGTACTGAATGCCTGGAGGAAGGAACAATGAACCTGCCTTGGTGTGGGGAGGTGGTGGGTGTAGGGAAGGGTAAGGGGAGTAGGTTCAGAAGAGGTAACAGATGAATTCTTGCAAGAGGAATAAGAGTCTACCATGCAAGGAAGAAGAAGGTATTTTTGGCAGAGGTTACAAAAGAGCACTGAACCCAGCTGAGGTATCTTCTTGGCTGCTATCCCAATTCTGTCTTTCTGAATCTAAGACCTTGGACCCTTTGAGCCTTTAGGTTCCAACTATGCAGCACAGAACTGACAGTCTAGTGGGAGGAGAAAACTAATGGAACAATCACAAAATAAATATGAAATCACCAATTGTGATGAATAAAAAAAAAAAAAAGCACAGAGGGCTATAGCAATAAGACTGGTGGATCTATTTTCAACTGGAGTATCGGAGAAGGCCTTCTCCGGAAAAAAAAAGACAAGGGAACTGAGACCAGAATTCAGAGGAAAGTAGTGGTTATCCCCAGGGAGGGGAAGTGGCTAGAAGGCAGGAGGAGAAGACTCACAGCTTATTTTATACTCTTTAGTATCATTAAAACCTGTTCCAAGTACATGTATTATTTATTCAAAAAAATAAATAAACTGAAACCTGAAAGGCAAAGAGGAATTTATTAGGCGAAAAGTTGGAGGATGAATGTTCCAGGCAGAGGGAATAGAAGTGCAAAGGCCACCCACTGGCATTTTCCAGGAAAAGAAAGGCAGTTAGTGTGGCTGAAGCGAAGTGAGAAGGGCACAGAGTATACCAGAAACCAGAGGAGTGAATGGGAACACCCCACCCTAGGCCTTGTGAAGGGTTTGCATTTCACACTGAGCAGCCGTAAGAAGGGAAAAGGTATGTCTGACATGTTTTTAAAAGATCAATTTGGGTGGCTCCGTGGGTTAAAGCCTCTGCCTTTGGCTCAGGTCATGATCTCAGAATCCTGGGATTGAGCCCCACGTCGGGCTCTCTGCTCAGCAGGGAGCCTGCTACCTCCCCCTCACCCCCACCCCCGCCTCTGCCTGCCTCTCTGCCTACTTGTGATCTGTCTATTAAATAAATAAATAAAATCTTTTTTTTTTTAATTTTTTTTTTAAATTTATTTATTTGTCAGAGAGAGGGAGAGAGCGAGCAAGCACAGGCAGACAGAGTGGCAGGCAGAAGCAGAGGGAGAAGCAGGCTCCCTGCCGAGCAAGGAGCCCGATGTGGGACTCGATCCCAGGACGCCGGGATCATGACCTGAGCCGAAGGCAGCAGCTTAACCAACTGAGCCACCCAGGCGTCCCATATAAATAAATAAAATCTTAAAAAAAAAAAAAAAGATCACTTTGGAAAGGTGAGTGAGAGCACGGATGGGTTAAGAGATTCAAGGGACAGCCTTGGCTAAATTGTTGGTAATCTCACTGTATCCACATCCCCTCTCTATTCCATCCTCTACAGCTGCCAAACTGATCTTTCTTTCTTTTTTTTTTTTTTTAACACTTATATGCAAAGTACTCTAAGTGGTTTATTTATTTATTTATTTGACAGAGATCACAAGTAGGCAGAGAGGCAGGCAGAGAGAGAGAGAGAGAGGAGGAAGCAGGCTCCCAGCTGAGCAGAGAACCCGATGTGGGCCTCGATCCCAGGACCCTGGGACCATGGCCTGAGCCAAAGGCAGAGGCTTTAACCCACTGAGCCACCCAGGTGCTCCAAACTGATCTTTCTAAAACACAAACCTAATCACGTTCTTCTCTTTCATTAATTCAATAATTTATTCATTGTACCCATATAATTTTTTAAAAGTACTTAGTATGTGCCAGGCACTGTACCAGGCACTACAGAGACACCAATGAATGAGGCAGGGAAGGTCTTGGCCATATTTCAAAATGTTCATACTCCTTAGGTAAGCATTTCAGAAGCCAGATTCTATAATCTACTTTCAACAACTTCATCTCATTCTCCCACTCCTCCAGGCCTTTAAAACCTTGCTCCTCAGCCACAGAGCTATACTTGCCATTCTGTATGAACTGTGCAGTCGCTATGCCTCTGTGCCATGCTGGGCAGTAACCCCTACTGGGACTCAACTCTCTGACTGGTGAAATCCCAGCCAGCCTCCAGGGCCAGCTCAAATGCCATTGTCTCCGTGAAACTCTTCTACTGCCCTAAACGTTCAAAGATCATCAATTTCACTTCACTGTTATAGCTCTCTGGTGCCTCCACTATATAGTAGAACATTTTATATAAAGAAAACTCAGATGCCAACCACCATCCTTAAGTACACAGAAACTCAAACAAGCCCCCCATGGTTTCAAACAGCAGAACCAAAGGTGATCTTTGAGACAGTAACACATCTTAGGTGAAAGCACCAGCCTGTCTCAGCCTCTCTTCTGCCACAATTCCTTGGCAAGGAAGAATTTTCAAATCCAGTTTAGGGCAATCCCTATAATTAGAGCAGCTGGTTAATTAAGAAGCTGGTTCAAACTACTGTTAAATTAACAATTTTCCCCCTTAAATGAAAGGTCTTGGTCAAATTACCAGTGTTTAAACTGCTTAATTAGCCTGTTGTTTACGTTATAAAATTTACCAGTTTGAAAGCCTCCAATTTCTAGTAAGTTCAACAGAATTCTTTCCCTGCTCCTTGTCATCAAACTGGATTTCCTGCTGTCACATTAGCACTGTAGCCTCCTAAGAGGAAAGGCAACTCTTTTCACTGAAGACATAGAACCCCAGGGTTTCAAAAGGAGGCTCTGAAGATCTTTCAATTAGCGCAATTATAGGATGTAATCACATATTGTCTTCTCCCACATCACATCTCTTTTCTTTATATATGTCAGAGCCAACTATCCTTCAGTGTCCCTGTTTACTAAGCTGGGAACTAAACCCATCAATCCAGGATGCGGGTAACAATGTCACTTTAATTATTTCTCCTTCAAAATTAGAACAGGCATTTTTAACAGGCCTATGCTGCAGAAATAGGGGGAAACACTGCGGTAGCCCCAGTCAGAATTTATTACAGGATATTTTCTCCATTCAGTGGACTAGAAGTCCCTTACATACCACAAGGGCAGGGACATCCAGGCACCTAGAAAATAATATGTATTCAGAAATTGCCTTTATGAGGCACCTGGGTGGCTCAGTCAGTTGGACATCTGACTCTTGATCTCGGCTTGGGTCTTGCGCTCAGGGTCATGAGTTCAGGCCCCACACTGGGCTCCATGCTGAAAGGTTCTTAAGACATTTTGCCAAGACAACCTGCAATGATTTGGCCCTGGAAGCTACCCACTTTTGTCAAAATCTCTTTACAAACTTTTTCCAGGTTTTCTAATTATAGTACACCTAACTTCTTGGATTTGAATGTGCCATGTTTCTCTGATTCTATCTTTTTGCTCATGCTGTAATGAAAGGACTCTGAGTTCTCACTTAACCACTTCAGATCTCTTTACATATATATATATATATATATATATATAATATTTCTACCTTTCTATGTATGTTCAAAACAGTAAGAAAAAGGCAGTCACTACAACCACACCCATCTTTTAGAGAGAGCAGCTGGGATGGTACCCAGGCCCACAGAGAGTAAATGGGTGAAGGTTGGAACAGGGCACTACTTTCCATTCTTTTCTGAAAACCAATATAATTCAATCTTGGAATTTCTGACTTTAAGGATATCTCAAAAACCCATAATAAATGCCAACAAAATTATGTCCTTTCAAGTAGAATTATTTTGGCATGCCAACACTGGTGAGTCACCTTGGGCCTTCTAGAGGGCCTTCTGAGATTCCCTGACAACAAATGAAAAATGGGCAAAGGAAAAGATAAATGGCCAGTAAGTGTATGGAAATATGGTCAACCACTAGTAATCAAAGACATGCAAAATACAAACACAAGGGATGGCATTTTAAAACTTATAATATTACCAAATATTAAAAAAATAATAATGCTTAATATTGATGAGTGTATGAAAAGGGATTCTCAAACACCAAAGAAGAATAAAATAATACAATCTTTCTGGAGACCAATTTGGTAATACACATCAATAGCTTTAAAAATGTCCATTTCAGGGCACCTGGGTTAAGCCCTGGTTTCAGGGCTTAAGCCATTTCAGGGCTCGGTGGGTTAAGCCTCTGCCTTCAGCTCAGGTCATGATCTCTGGGTCCTGGGATCAAGCCCCGCATCAGGCTCTCTGCTCAGCAGGGAGCCTGCTTCCTCCTCTCTCTCTGCCTGCCTCTCTGCCTACTTGTGATCTTTCCCTGTCAAATAAATAAAATAAAATCTTTAAAAAAAAAAATGTCCATTTCAGTTGACCCAACAGTTTGGCTTTTAGAAATGTATGTTGAGTAAATAATCAGACAAGGGTATAAATACTGATATATGAGGATGTTCATATAGTGTTGTTTACATTGAAAAATCCTGGAGACAGCTTGAATTTCTCCAAATGGAAAAGTGTTTTAGGGGCACCTGGGTGGCTCAGTTGGTTGAACATCTGACTCTTGGTTTCAGCTCAGGTCATGATTTCAAGGTCGTGGGATCAAGCCCTGTGTTGGGCTCTGCGCTCAGCATGGCGCCTGCTTGAAATTCTTTCCCCCTTCCTCTTCCTATCCTCAGCAGGGAGCCTGCTTCCCCCGCCCTCTCTGCCTATCTTCTGCCTACTTGTGATCTCTCTTTCTCTGTCAAATAAATAAATAAATAAAAATCTTTAAAATCTTAAAAAAAAACAAGAAAAATAAAAAGAAAAACTGTTTGAGTAAATTATTTTATTATTTCCCACCTCTCTTTTCAAAAGGGTCCCCTCCCTACTGGATTTCCTCCAACAGGTTTTAACATGCCCTATTTGATCCCAGCTTTAAAAACAAAATAAGGGACACCTGGATGGCTCAGTGGGTTAAAGCCTCTGTCTTTGGCTCAGGTCATGATCTCAGGGTCCTAGGATCGAGCCCAGAATGTTCCAAATATTAAAAAAATAATAATGCTTAATATTGATGAGTGTATGAAAAGGGATTCTCAAATACCAAAGAAGAATAAAATAACGCAATCTTTCTGGAGACCAAGAATGTTCCTCCTCTCTCTCTGCCTGCCTTGGCCTACTTGTGATCTCTGTCTGTCAAATAAGTAAATAAAATCTTTTAAATAAATAAGTAAATAAAACCAAAAAAACCCCTCAGATTTAAGTAGTTCTCAAATACTAAAATATACTACAAAATTACAGTAACCAATAGTATTTTAAAAAGGTTAGTAATGGCATCATATATATATACAAATCAATGGAACAAAAATTAAAATAATTCCAGATCTATATGGAAACTTAGTATATGATAAAGGTGACTTTCTCAAACCTAAGGGGAAAAGATGGATGTTTCTATAAATGTTGAAACAATTACTAAATAAATAAATAAATAAATGTTGAAACAATTAAGTACTCATTTGGGGGGGAAAACTGCATCACTACTCACTTCTCATTCCAGCTGCATCACATATAAAGGGGGAAAAAATACCAGAAGATAACATGAGGGATTTTTTAAAACTATTCTTGGAATAGAGATCTTTCTAAGCAAGAAACAAAATCTAGATATCAAAGATTAATAAACTAAGCTTTATAAAAACATAAAACTTATCCTCAATTAAAAAACACAAGAAGTCAAAAGACAGATGACTAGAAGCAATTCAAAGCAGAGGTGACAGAAAAAATGCTAATTTCCTTAATATGTAAAAGCTATGTAAAAAAATCTTATAAATTAAGAATGAAGAAGCCAGCAACCCAACAGAAAAATGGACAGAAAGTATAGACAGACAGTTCACAAGGAATGAAAATAGCCAATAAGAATGTGGAAAGATGGGACGCCTGGGTGGCTCAGTGGGTTAAGCCTCTGCCTTCAGCTCAGGTCATGATCTCAGGGTCCTGGGATTGAGTGCCGCATCAGGCTCTCTGCTCAGCGGGAGCCTGCTTCCCCCTCTCTCTCTGCCTGCCTCTCTGCCAACTTGTGATCTCTCTCTCTCTGTCAAATAAGTAAATAAAATCTTAAAAAAAAAAAAAGAATGTGGAAAGATGATAAATTCTCTCAAGAAATGCAGATCACAAGACATAACTTTTTTACTACCAAAAAATAAGATGTTTTATAAAACCCAGTTTTGACCAGAAAATAGAAATGTAAATTAATACAACTCTGAAGGGCAATCAGATGATACTTACCAAAAATTTTAATCATAATCCATTGATTCAGCAATTTCAATTCCAGGAATTTATCTTATAAATGTACAGGAACAAATTCACAAAAATGTATAAAGATGGTTGCTGCAGCATTTTTGAAATAGCAAAAACTCAGAGAACAACCTAAATGTCCAGCATTAAGAATACTCATACACACACAGTATATATTCACATAAACATAAAACTTCTTTTATATATATATATATATTTACTTCTTTGTCAGAGAGAGAGAGCACGCGAGTGAGCACACACACACACATCAGAGGGAATGGCAGGCAGAGGGAGAAGCAGGCTTCTTGCTAAGCAGGGAGCCCCATTCGGGGCTCCATTCCAGAACCCTGGGATCATGACCTGAGCCAAAGGCAGATGTTTAACTGACTGAGCCACCCAAGCGACCCTGCATAAAACTTCTTGAAAAATAGACAAGAAATTGCTACCAGTGGATATCACTGGGGAGTAAGACTGGGAAATAGAAAATTTGACTTTTCATCATATACCTTTTTGTACAGTTTATTTTTTTTTAAGATTTTATTTATTTATTTGACAGACACAAGTAGGCAGAGAAGCAGGCAGAGAGAGAGGAGGAAGCAGGCTCCCTGCGGAGCAGAGAGCCCAATGCGGGGCTCAATCCCAGGACCCTGGGATCATGACCTGAGCCGAAGGCAGAGGCTTTAACCCACTGAGCCACGCAGGCGTCCCTGTACAGTTTATTTTTATCCTATGCATCTATATAGATTCATTTACAATTCTTACAATTGATAATTTTAATAGTAATTTTTTTAAAAAGTTCCTCAGAAAACATACAAGTTCAAAATGAACTTTGCCTCTAGTTGAGGGTAAGGGATGAGACCAAATCCATGGAATAAGAGCACCTGAACATAATCTCTCTGTATTTTATTTATTTATTTAAATATTTTGTTTATTTATTTGACAGAGAGAGACACAGTAAGAGAGGCAACACAAGCAAGGGGAATGGGAGAGGGAGAAGTAGGCTTCCCGCTGTGCAGGGAGCCCAAGTCGGGGCTCAATCCCAGGACTCTCTGATTATGACCTGAGCTGAAGGCAGACACTTAACAACTGAGCCCACCCAGAACCCCCATAATCTCTTTTTAAAACAAAACAAGGAAAAAAAAATAAAAAATAAAACAAGGACACCTGGGTGGCTCAGTCGGTTAAGTGTCTACCTTCAGCTCAGGTCATGATACAGGGTCCTGGGATTGAGGACTGAGTCCCACATAGGGTTCCCTGCTCAGCAGGGAGTCTGCTTCTCCCTCTCCCTCTGCCCCTCTCCCCATTTGTGCTTGCATGAGCTCTCTCTCCCTCAAATAAATAAAATCTTTAAAACAAAAAAACAAAATGAACAGCTGCCAAAATGTTAGTAATTGCCAAATCTGGGTTTATTTGACATATTATCTTTTTTTAGCCTTATGTGGTTTTTTTTTAATCTTTCCAAATAAAAAGTATAATTAAGAGGAAAAAAATATGAAAGAAAACCTTTCCTGGGGTGCGGGGGTGGCTCAGTGGGTTAAGCCTCTGTTCGGGTCATGATCTCAGGGTCCTGGGATCGAGCCCCGCTTCGGGCTCTCTGCTCAGCAGGGAGCCTGCTTCCCCCTCTCTCTCTGCCTGCCTCTCTGCCTACTTGTGATCTCTGTCTGTCAAATAAATAAATAAAAACTTTTTAAAAAATGACTATAAGCTTCCAAAAGGCAAGGACTGTATCCTCTCAATTTTGTATCCCCAGCACCTAAAACATATCCTCGTATAATAAATGTCTGTTGGGAGAATGAATAAATAAAAAGAAGCCCATATTTTGAGATACTGGGCTTTGCAGCTGGTAGAAATGGTGACCCTCTACATACTGCTGCCATTTTCTGAAAAAATTAACAGATGTAAAACCTCTTCTGCACTGCCTGGCATATACGACGTACTCAGTAAATGTTAGTTTCCTTCTTGTTTCCCATTCTTTTCCCTTTGATACTCTTTTCTTTTTCTTAAGATTTTATTTATTTGTTTTAGAGAGAGAGAGAGCAAAAGTACGAGTAGGGAGGAGGCACAGAGGGAGAGGGAGAAGTAAACTCCCCACCAAGCAGGGAGCCCAGTGTGGGGCTTGATCCCAGGACCCCAGGATCATGACCTGAGCCAAAGGCAGACGCTTAGCCGACTGAGCCACCCAGGCTTCCCTCTTCTAATACTCTTTAGGCAAATGACCAATGTCATTAAAACCAAACAACTAGAGGCACCTGGGTGGCTCAGTGGGTTAAAGCCTCTGCCTTCGGCTCAAATCATGATCCCAGGGTCCTGGGATGGAGCCCCGAGTCGGGCTCTCTGCTCAGCGGGGAGCCTGCTCCCTCTTCTCTCTCTGCCTGCCTCTCTGCCTACTTGTGAGCTCTGTCTGTCAAATAAATAAAATCTTTAAAAAAAAAAACAAACACCAAACAACTATTTTGAAATTTCTCACATAATGGACAAAGCAGAAAGGGCAGGTAACTGGGCTGAAACAGACTAAAATTCACGGAGTTAATCAGATTGAATGGAAATTCATTTTGGACAAAATACTACATGAAAAGCCCTTGCCTAGTAGATGATGGGCATAAAAGAGAGGTCTGAAATAGCAGCAATTATAACTAATATAACTAACTTAATGTATTTTACCTCGCTGAACCTTTAAATTCACTGTAGTTTGTACTATAATTATCCGCATCGTTTTAAGCGAGGAACGCAAGGTAATGGAGAGGTAGCCAAAGGTCACAGAGTAAGTATGTGATAGAGCTGGGAACAAACTTACTAAAGAGCTCTTGCTCTTTTTTTTTTTTTTTAAGATTTTATTTCTTTATCTGACAGACAAAGATCACAAGTAGGCAGAGAGGCAGGCAGAGAGAGAGGAGGAAGCAGGCTCCCTGCTGAGCAGAGAGCCCGAAGCGGGGCTCAATCCTAGGACCCTGGGATCATGACCTGAGTCGAAGGCAGAGGCTTTAACCCACTGAGCCACCCAGGTGCCCCAAGAGTTCTTGCTCTTAACCACTTTATATTCTTGGCCTTGTCCTATTCCATGTTGGGGGCGGAATGTGGTCCCAGCCATTCTTCTCAAAGATATGTTAGGAATCTTTCTAGACAAAATTATTACAGAGTGTTAGCCACTTAAAGCAAGCAGATCGTAACAGGAAATAACCACATACCTGCAGAACTGATGGGATTTTCTCCTGAAGTTCTGACCCTAAAAAGAGGGGAAAGTATGTTGAATAAAATTAGAAACCCACATTTAATCTACACAGTTATCAAGACTTGTATGCTTCTCATTAAGGTGAAGTCGATGCTAGATACTCCCTTATTCTTTCCTTCCCTTCTTTCCATAAACATTATCAGGTACCTATTATGTGCCAGACATCCTGAGGATGCAAAAATAAGGAAATTGTCTCTCTCTATGGTCTAGTTGGGAGAGAGATATGTAAAGAATTGATCCACAATCTAGTGCTGATCCAGAATAAAAACTTGTACAAGATTTGGTGGAACACAGAGTAAAAGTGTGGTCATTTCCACCAGAGGGGTTAAACCATTTGGCCTGAGTTTTAAAAATGCAGAACTGTTCTTAACTATTTAGCTTTAAGGAAAAGCATTCCAGGCAGAGGTATGAAAGTGGTCCGTTCAGGGAACGGAAACCAGCTAGATGTGAGTAAAACTTAAGCAGCAGGAAAAAGGGAGGTTGGTGAAAGAGGTAATCAGGGGCCAGGTTATGAAGAACTTCATACGCTGTGCTAAGGAATTTGCCGTTTACCTGTATAGGCAGTGGGAAGCTCCTAACAGATGTGAAACATAGGCATGCTATGATCAAGTTTAGGTTTTAGGAAGTTAACCCTGGCAGCAGGTGAGCAATAAATGGGAGGAGTAAGAGAACCAGTGAGGTGGTTCTTGCAGGAGCCTTGCAAGGAGGGTAGAGAGGAAGGACCAGGAGCGAGAGCGAGAGTGAATAGAGAAGTCAAGGACTATGGAGGAGAATAATACAGCTCTGTTTGGCTCACTAGGTTATCAGCATATTTTAGTTCTGCATCCTGCGAAGTTTTGAAACGAAATTGTGGCACAAGCTGGAGACAAGCAGATCTGTGCTTAAATGCTGACTGTACCATTTCCAAACTGTGACCTTTGGCAAGTTCTTTTATATCTCTGTAGCTCAGTTATCTCATCTTTAAAATGCAGATAATAATAGTATAATCTCGTGGGACTGAAAGTCTATCTTCAACTCTCTGAGCCAGTTTCCTCTTTTGTAAAATGACGTTATCTATATTTGTCCTGTAATAGTTTTGTAAAAATTAGAGAGAACATGTAAAATGGTTCTATAGTAAGTAAGCACAGTGCTATAGTTAAGTACTTACTGAAGAGGTGACTGATCAATGATGGGGGAAATAGATTACAATGGAAAGGAATAATAGGAGAGAGGCTTCAATAAATGTAAAGGATTAAAGAAATCATGCAGACTCATGGGTGCCATGCAGTCCAGGGAGATATACAATTCATTGTTTTATATCATATGGCTGCCACACGTAAGACACTCAGTGATTACCTGCTGATTCAAGAAATAAACTACCAAATGCCTTTTATTACCACTGAGAGAAAAACAGTGGGGAGTAGCAAATTGTATATGCAAGGCAGTGGAAAAACAACTTGGGTTTGAATTCTAACTCCAACTCATACTAGCTATGTCATCTCAAGTAATTAATTCGCTTCTCTGGACCTCAGTTATTTATGTATAAAATTAAGATAATATGACCCGTTTCACCAGGTCACTATGAGGATCTATTCACTCATTAAACAAGTATTTATTAAATGCCTACTATGTGCCAGGCACCATTCTAGGCTCTAAGGATACAACAGTAAACTAGACTAACATGTATGATATATGATGTATGATGCTTATATTCTAGGGGACAGTTGGGAAGATAATTTAAGTGACTTTACATATACACCTTTCTAAAAAGCCTCAGGTGGTGATACCTGCAACAACAAAAAAATGAAGGGAAGGGAAGGGAATAAAGATTGATGGGGTGAGGGGGGGGCACTGTTTTTATATAGGGTAGTTGGGGAAGACCTCTCTAAAGGGATGACATCTGGACACAAACCTGAATGAAGTAAGGAGGGTCAGGCCATATGGATAGCTTTTTAAAAAATTTTGTTTAAAGGGCGCCTGGGTGGCTCAGTGGGTTAAGCCTCTGCCTTTGGCTCAGGTCATGATCCCAGGGTCCTGGGATCGAGTCCCGCACTGGGCTCTCTGCTCAGCAGGGAGCCTGCTTCCCTTCCTCTCTCTCTGCCTGCTTCTCTGCCTGCCTGTGATCTCCGTCTGTCAAATAAATAAAATCTTAAAAAAAGATTTATTTAATATTTATTTATTTATTTTAGAGAGAGCACGCATGCATGAGTGAGCACATGGGGGCAGGAGTAAAGGGAGAGGGACAAGCAGACTCCACACTAAGCATGGAACCCTGAGCGTGGAACCAGACATGGGGCTCAATCTCACGACCCTGAGATCATGACCTGAATCAAAATCAAAAGTCTGACATTCAAATGACTGAGGCACCCAGGCGTCCCTAAATTTTTTTTAAGTAGACTCCACTTCCCAACACAGGCCTTGAACTCATGACCTGTTTCATTAAGAGTTTCATGCTCTACTGACTGAGCCAGCCAAGCACCCTGAGCCATATGGATATCTAAGGGAAGAATGGGCAAAGATCCTGGGGTAGGAGAGTCCTTAGATCCTTAAGAACTAGAAAGGGAGCCAGTATGCTAAAGCTGAGTAAGCAGTGGTATACAGATGAGGAGACAGATTATGTAAAGCCTTGTTGGATATGGTAAAGAGTGTAGATTTTATTTCTCTTTTTTTATTAGTTTCAGAGGTAGAATTTAGTGATTCATCAGTTGTATGTAACACCTGGTGCTCATAACATCAAGTGCCCTCCTTAATGCCATCACCCAGCTACCCCATCTCCCCCTTCCCTCCAGCAACCTTTGTTTGTTTCCTAGAGTTTAGGGTCTTTCATGGTTTGCCTCCCTCTCAATTTTCATCTCATTTTATTTTTCTTTCTGTAGATTTTATTTTGAGTAAGATGGGATACCATTAGAGAGTTCTGAGAGAGAAGTGACATAAACTATCTTGATTTTCAAAATAATCATTCCAGGGGTGCTTGGGTGGTTCAGTTGGTTAAATGTCTGCTTTTGGCTCAGGTTGTAACCCCAGGGTCCTGGGATTGAGACCAGCATTGAGCTCCCCGCTCAGTGGGGAATCTGTTTCTCCCTCTCCCTCTGCCCCTCCCCTGCTCGTGCTCCCTCTCTCTCAAATGAATAAATAAAATCTTTAAAAATAAGTTTTTAAAAATAAAAAGCATCACTCTGATTTTAGTGTGAAGGAGAGAAGAGAAAAGTAAAGCAGCGGCATCAGTTAGGAGGCAGAATGATGATAGTAAATATTAGAAGGAGCTGGTCCCTAGTAGTTCAGCAAAACAGAAAGCATGAGACCTGAAACTGGAGCTGAGGAAAGGTTTGATTCTGTATATATTTCAAAAGTAGAACTGAGAGGATTTGTTAAAGAATTGGATGTAGAGTAAGAGAATTAAGTGTTAAGGATGACTCCAAGGACTTTGGCCTGGGCAACTAGATGAATGAAGTTGTCATTTACTGAGAATGGGGAAGAGAGAGATGACAGGGGAGTTAATGTGTGAGATGCTTAGTAGACATGCAGGTGGAGATGATGAAGGAAAAATGCTGGGTGAACTACCCAACAGAATGCAAATATTAGCTATATTTAGCCATTGTTATTAATATCCTTACCTTACGAGAGAAAAGGCTTGCTTAAAAATGGTATCATTCCTCAGACACAGCATCTAGAGCAAAATAGCCATGTTAGGACAATTTTAATTATTCATAGCCTTCCAAGTACCTCTTCAAAAAGAGGCTAGAAACCCAAATTACACAACCAAAAAGGACCCAAAGCCTCTTGTCTAGCAAAGAAGCTGTCCTTCAGTTAATACTGAACATGTAGGCAAACCAAGGTCATCTTCGTTCTTATTCCACCTGCTACAAAAAATGCTAAAAAACAGAAGTCCCCCTCCATGCTGCTTTTTGTTGTTGTTGTTGTTGTTTTACTTTATTTTCCCTTTCCAAATCTTTTTTTCTCCTATCAATCAACAATTATGCATCTGCCAACCACAGGCACCATGCCAGGGACTTTTAACTCTTTCCTAATTCTCAAAACACCGCAAGACAATTTGACAGGTGAGACAGCTGAGGCCCACAGTTTATATTCTGAGAAATCATACCTAATAAGTGTCTAAGAGGACTGTTTTTTTTTAAAGATTTTATTTATTTATTTGTCAGAGAGAGAGGGAGAGAGAGCGAGCGAGCACAAGCAGACAGAGTGGCAGACAGAGGCAGAGGGAGAAGCAGGCTCCCTGCCGAGCAAGGAGCCTGATGTGGGACTCGATCCCAGGACGCTGGGATCATGACCTGAGCCGAAGGCAGCCGCTTAACCAACTGAGCCACCCAGGCGTCCCCTAAGAGGGCTGTTTTACTCCAAAGGCTATGCCTGTTAAAACACACTGTCTTAATAATAATAATGACACCAATATCAACAAAACAATAATAATGAGAGGAGGCAGTAGCAGTGGCAGCTTCCCTCCCTACGTTCCCCCCCTTCCCATTCCTTCAAACTCACTCTGCCCTGCTGAAACCCACTCGAAACATCAGTGGTATAGCGTTCCTAAGGGAGGGTTTAACACAGAGGTCTTTTTATAAAGTAACTAGATAATAAATTCTAAACGTCCTTAAGCCCCATAACATGAAGAGAAAATCCTGTCCTCTAAGGGTAACAATTTAAATCCCTTCAACATGTATCTGTTAAAATCCTATTACACAAAAACAAGAAAGTCTGAGAAACTGTCACAGACAAGAGAAGCCTAAGGAGACATGATGACTAAATGTAATATAATATCCTGGATGGAATCCAGGACAGAAAAATGACATTAGATTTTTAAAAATGAAAGAAATATGAATAAAGTATGGGCCTTAATTAACAATAATATATCAATATCAGTTCATTAATTATGAAAAGTATACCATACTAATGTCAGATAATAACAGGGAAAGTAGATATGAGGTATATGGGAATTATCTGTATTATCTTTGCAACTTATCTGTAATTCTAAATTATTCTAAAGGGCGCCTGGGTGGCTCAGTCGTTAAGCGTCTGCCTTTGGCTCGGGTCATGATCCTGGAATGGAGGCCCACATTGGGCTCCCTGCTCAGCCAGAAGCCTGCTTCTGCCTCTCCCACTCCCCCTGCTTGTGATCCCTCTCTCTCTGTGACTCTGTCAAATAAATAAATAAAATCTTTTTAAAAATAAAATAAAAATAAATTATTCTAAAATAAATTTAATTTTTAAAAGATTTTATTTATTTATTTGACAGACAGAGATCACAAGTAGGCAGAGAGGCAGTCAGAGAGAGAGAGGAGGAAGCAGGCTCCCTGCTGAGCAGAGAGCCTGATGCGGGGCTCGATCCCAGGACCCTGGGATCATGACCTGAGCCGAAGGCAGAGGCTTTAACCCACTGACCTACCCAGGTGCCCCTAAAATAAATTTTATTTTTGAAAAAGCTATTATATGCCAACTACTGTGTTGAATATTAAAGAGAATATAAAGACAAAATGTTAACAACATAGACAAACTTTGAAGATATTAAACTAAGTGAAAGAAGCCAGTCACAAAGAGCCAAATATTATATGATTCCATTTATATGAAATACCCAGAGCAGGCAAATCTATAAAGAAAGTAGATTAGTGGTTGCCTAGAGCTGGAAGGTCTGAGGTGGTAGGAATGACAACTGAGGGATACGGAGTTCCCTTTTGGGGTGATGAAATGTTCTAAAATTGATTATAGTGATGGATGTACACTGAGTGTGTATACACACACACAAACATATATATAAAAATATATATGCATATATATTTCTTAACTTGCTCAAACACATAACCCTGAGATCAAGAGTCACGTGCTCTCCCATACTCTACTGACTGAGCTAGCCCGGTGCCCCATACTCTGAATTTATTAAAAGTCACTGAATTGTATACTTTAAATGGATGAATTGTGTGGTATGTGAATTGTATCTCAATAAAGCTGTTGGTTTTTTTTTAATGTAAGCACAATCCTTGTCCTGCAGGAGTTTGAATGGCTAGAGATACAGGCACACTTCTGTATTAAACAGCTAAGCAATACCACAAGCATTATAGGACTTAAGTCAAAATAGGTGGTATGAATAACAAGCACCTCTGGCAAGAAATTCAGGTGGAGGGACGCCTGGGTGGCTCAGTTGGTTGGACGACTGCCTTCAGCTCAGGTCATGATCCTGGAGACCCGGGATCGAGTCCCGCATCGGGCTCCCAGCTCCACGGGGAGTCTGCTTCTCCCTCGGACCTTCTCCTCGCTCATGCTCTCTCACTGCCTCTCTCTCAAATAAATAAATAAAATCTTAAAAAAAAAAAAAAGAAATTCAGGTGGAGATAGCCAGGAAAAGTTCTTCTTTTGAGGTGATACAGACACTGAGAATCTGTTCAAACTCATGAACTTTCTCCCCAGACAAATACATATAAGCACTAATAAATAAAAGTTTGCACACTACTTAGGGAGATTCACTGAAACTCTTCACATCACCCATATACCACTATACTAAATTAAGAGCTCCTCAGGGACAAAGATCATGTATTCCTCTCAGGCACACTGCAGACATTCAATCAATGTTTGTTTTTGTAAACAAATAAATGATTAGAAAGCGAATGAATGATACCCATGGCTACCATTTATTAAGCCCCTACATCTATTTTGTTTGGTACTTACCATGTATCTAAATCATAATTCCCTTACAGAATAAGTATTATTATCCCACTTTACAGTTAAGAAATGGAGATTAAATAATTTTCCCAAAGTCAAACAGCCACTACCAAAACTTGCATAGGATCTCAGGATTCTCTCAATCTAAAGTCCATAATTTCCCCCCTATTCTACAACCTCTCTCTCAAATGTGTTAGTGCTTAAGAAATCCAGGCAGGGGGCGCCTGTGTGGCTCAAGTCAGTTAAGAGACTGACACTTGGTTTCGGCTCAGGTGGGAAGATCAAGCCCTGTTCTGGCTTGGCACTTGGCACAGAGTCTGCCTGAGACTCTTTCTTTCCTTTGCCCTCTGCCCCTCCCCCCACCACACACTCGCTTGCTCTCCCTCTCTTCCTCTCTAAAATAAATTATACACACACACACACACACACGTGTATGTATATGTGTGTGTGTGTGTGTGTGTATACACACATATATATTCTGTCCACTCATCTTTATTCTGTTTGTCATGTTTGATCTTAGCCCTGGAGAAATGAGACTCCTCTGCTCTAACTCCAGGGAGGGGAAGTACTGGCCAAGGTATGATGGCACTGACTGGAGCTCCTGACTCCCAGGGCTCCTTGTTGCCTTCGCTTTCATGCTGGCCAGTTAGGTTAAGCATATTGTACACAAAATTACAAAATCTTTTAGTATCTGATTTAATTGGAGTGTTTAGGATCATCTAGGATCATCTTTTGCCCTTCCTTCCATCTATTCATATCCTTTCCAATCTCCGTGACCTCACATTCTCTAGGAGATTTCTCCTAAATTTGCTCAAACTGTTCCCTTCCCCTGACCCGAATTTTTAGAAAGATTTATTTATTTATTTATTTATCTGAGATACAGGACAGAGGGAGAGGGTCTGAGCTGAAACCAAGAGTCAGATGCTTAACTAACTCTGCCATCCAGGCACCCCCAGAATATATTCTTAAGTGGGTCACTTCATACAAAAGAGGAATTGAATGTGAAGAAAGATCTAGATGACACTGATTTTTTTCCTCACTTTAATCACTCAGATTTCTGAGTCTCTACAAAAGCAAAGGATTTAATTATCTAAAAGCCAGGCTTGGGGCGCCTGGGTGGCTCAGTGGGTTAAAGCCTCTGCTTTCGGCTCAGGTCATGATCCCAGGGTCTTGGGATCGAGCCCCACATCAGGCTCTCTGCTCTGCGGAGAGCCTGCTTCCTCCTCTCCCTGCCTGCCTCTCTTGCCTACTTGTAATCTCTGTCTGTCAAATAAATAAATAAAAT